>OX596074.1:16656404-16936404 GCA_951394005.1 Protophormia terraenovae
TATTTATTTATTTATTTATTTATTTATTTATTTATTTATTTATTTATTTATTTATTTATTTATTTATTTTCTTAATATTATTTTTTTTTTAATTTTTGTGAAATTTTTTAAAATTAAATTTTTTTGTTGATTTAATTTTAAATTTTGTAAAATTTCTAAAAATTTCCTTTTATTTCTTTATATTCGTATCTTTCCTTTATATTTTCCTAAAACGTTAATTAAGCAAATATTTACATACATCTTATCATTAACAACAAATCCTCTTCAAATATTTGACAACCACTTGAATCTTCTTTCAAACCAAAAAATAAAAAATAAAGAAAAAGTGAAAAATCCGATAAGCAAAGACATAAAACCATAAAATTGTAACAAACTCCGTAAAATTCAAACAACTCTGAAAAAATAAAATAAAGTACACACTCAGGCAGACGGACAGACAGACAGACGTTTGAACAACCAATCAAACCAACCGCTGAAAATTATAAAAAGCAAAAACAAATAAATCTCGGCCTCCGATAACAAGAAAAGAAAAAGGATCAATAAACAATTTATTTAGGTCTTTCTCTAAAAGACCAACAAATATAACAACCAAAGAAATTTAAGAAAAATTAAACAAATCTTTTAAAAAATCATTAAATAAAAATGACTTGTGAGTGCATAACAAGAAAAAGAAGGGGAAAATCTACAGAAAACTGAAAATAAAAAAAGGAAAATTTTCTTTGCCACCTTAATTAAAGTGTTTGCATTGACAACTTGGTAATGTGTTGTATATAGCGTGTCAAAGAACTTGAAGACTAAAAAGACACACAGACAGACAGAGGGACAGACATTTAAAAAGATATCTCAGTAATATTACCAACAATTAAAATAACTTTATTTACGTGTCAATGCATTGTAATATTATCATAATAATAGTGTTGTAACTTGTGTTGATATTTATCTCTAATGTGATGACATTTAAAGCAACATCAATTGTACAAACAAAAGAAAAAATTAAACAAATAAATAATTCTTTAAAAAAAAATGATTAAAATCTTTAAAGCTTCAGTAACACATTATTAAGGAATTATAGAGCTATAGCATGTTTTAAGATCTCTAGATATATTTTTTAAAATTAATTCATAATTATTTTTAAGAAAAATACTCATACTCGTATTAAAGCCTTTAGCTAAATTGTTAACAATAACTTAAAAAATTAATTTATATTTTGTTCTTAATTTATCACCGAAAACATAATACATTGACCTTTAAATTTATGTATATAAAAACAAAAACAAATGACCTTCACTCCTAAAAAAAACTCTTTGTTTTAAAATTTAAAATTTTAGTAGAAAATTTAAAACATTATTATTTTATATATTTATATTCTTTAATATTAAACGGAAATTTTAATTTAACTTCTGTATGGTTCTAATATCAAATTAGTTTTAAAATTAATGTTTTATTTAACCAATTTTATTATTAAAAAAAAAAAAAAAAAATTTATTAATAGCCATCATTAATGCTGGACAATAAACCATAAAACCCATTTAATTTTTAAATTAAATAAGAACAAAACTTAATTCTTTTTTTGTTTTTTTGTTGTTACGTAAGAAAAGTATCATAAATTATTAAATATTATGACGTAATCTTATTAATAAATATAATGAAAACAAATTAAAATTTAACACTTTTAATAATCATAAAATTTATGGGTTACACTTGCTGCTAATGTCATGAGAAATAAACAAAAGAATTAGGAAACAAACTTTAAGTTTTAAAAAATAAAACAAACAGATGTTTCAAAGAGACACTTCAAAAAGTTGGGAATTTATAACAATAATCTAAAAATAAAATATTTGTTAAAAAAAAAAGGGAAAATAACAAAACATTTGTTAAAGAAAATATTTACACAGTTCGTTTTTTTCTGCACCACTGGTTTTCTGAAATAATTAATATAATCATTGCTCATATAAATCATTTTTTTTTCCTTTAATTGACTCTGGTTTAAGAGATAGAAAATTAATGACTTTACACTTTATATTGAAACATATTTCGGGAACATAATGTATGATTTTGTTAAATTGTATAGACAAAAAAATTTTTTTTTTTTTCATAAATAAAAAATAAAAAAAATCACAAGACCATCGATGTTAATCTATAGTGAGTCCTTGAAAAAATATAGAAAGGAGAAAAGAAGATATAATTTTAATATTCTATTAAATAATATACTAGTTGATCCTTCTTGTAATCCTGCTTCACCCTCTCCTTGCTAGTGCCAACGAAAAGTGTTTGTAGAGAACTCGTAGATCTCTGCGACAAAGACTGACTACACTATGTTACAGTCATTTTTATCGATATATGCATGATACTAGAGACCATACGTATTAAAACTATATACTCAGTTTTTTTTTAGGACGTCAAATTTCCTCTAAAAAGACTTCAAAGTTTCAGAGGATACACATTATTAAAAAAAATGTATAAAACAATTACGAATATTATATCAACTCAATATGGGTGTCAAATAAAAGCTAAGTTGCAGGGAATATAATAATATTTTTTTTAAATGTTGCAGCAAAAAGAACTTAAGAAAATATCCTTTTGATAAAGTTACCTTTTACTATTTATTTTCAAGTACATATCAGGCTGCAAAAATCATTCTCACATATGAAAAAATCAATATATGAATAAATCTAGAGACCATCCATAAAAAAAACTGTGTAAATGGTTTTGCTTCAGTATATCAAATTTTCTCTCGAAAGGATTTACAATTTTCAAAAAATGCGCAATGTTTAAAAATATTATAAAATGTTTATGAAGATTATATCGACCCAATATAGATTATAAGTAAAAGCTACAAATCTCTGCAATATAATATTTAAAGAATTTTTTTCTTAACAGTTTTTTCTGCAACATTTAAATAAAAACTTGTATTATATTGTAGAGATTCATAGCTTTCATTTGACATCCATATTGAATTGATATAATTTTGTTAAATATTTTATAATTTTTTTTAAAATTGCGTATTTTTCGAAAGTTTGAAGTCCTTTTGAGAAAAAAATTTGACGTCCTGGAGTGGACCTTTCTTGGTAACCCTTCCAATAGAAAATTGGTAATTGTTTCAGTCACTTTTTTGAAACAGTTTGCGTATCTCCTTTTAAAATCTTCACTATTTTGAAACACCTTCTCATTGCTCTTCAATTTTCTTTTCACAAGAATCCAATATCTCTCCACTGATCTTAGCTCCGGACAATTTGGAGGATTTACCTCTCTTGGTAAAAAAAATATGTTATTGTTTTAGTACCACTCCAGATCTTTCTTATCATAGTGACTTAATACCACATAGGGGCAAAAATCTCTTATAAAAGGAAGAAGCCTTTTTTTACAAAAATTCTTTGATGTATATTTCGGTAATTATCGATCCCACTGTAACTAATGACTTGCTTCTTTTTCGGCAATTGCATAAAGCTTGCCATACCTGGAACTTTTTAGGAAATTGTGTCTGCTTTTGTGTCCTAAACTTACCTTTTCTCGAGCATTAGCCCATTATACAATATGAGAATTTTTATAAGAAATTTGTTTTTATTTTCCGTGCCCTATTCTTGGCTTCTCAATGTTTCGCAGCATTCCTGTATGGAATTTTTTGGACTTCATATGTTTTCAACTCCGCATTAGCTTTAACTTTTCGCACCAAATAGTCAGAGCATTGAACTAACTGGGCTGTTTTTCTATCAAATATGTTTGGAGCTCTTTTCTTGCCTTTTTCTTGGCTTTTCATGTGAAGACTACATCACTAAAAACTGAACTTTGCAAATTTTATTAGAAGGTTTAAGTAGTATAGCGAGATGATAATAGTTGCATACAGAAAAACGTAGAAGAATCTGTCGCTGTATAGACATCAAAGATTCCATGTGTTGGAGTTCTATTCCTGAAACCATCCGCATTCCCTCACGAATGAGTTAATGCCATTAATGCTGCTGATCGATAAATCGGTGAGGCTATCGAGAAAACCTTGTCCCAGATAACGCGATCGAATGTTTTCCAGGGCAGGGCATGTACAGAAGAGATGGAAAATAGATTCCTCCTCATCCTCGTTATTACAGCTCCTGCAAAAATCGTACGATTGGATTCCCAGTCTGTTGGCATGAATACCAAATCTACAGTGTCCTGAGACTGCTGATACGACATTTCTCAGATGTGATCTCGAGAGACAAAAAAGGAATGATGATCTAGCTGCGTCAAGCTTGGGCCATATCATCCTTGTAATTTGACATGTGGGTTCGATTTCCCATCTGTGTTGTGCCATGGCATAAAATGCGATTTCAATACGCTTCTTACAGGCATTCAGGGGTAGACCACAGAACCAATCTATGTCAGCGTCCTGTATGGTAGTACCGTGCCTTGCTAACTCATCGGCAGTGTTATTGCCTTGGTTGACCCCGTGTCCACGCACCCATTTGAGTGCAATTCTCGAATGTGACGCCATCTCATTTAGGGATGTCCAGCATTCATGGACTAGTTTTGATGTAGTATATACACCTGTCAGGGTTCTGATTGCAGCTTGACTGTCTGTAAAAATTACGATATCCCTACCGTATATCCTATAATACCTTAATGGCCATAATTTCGGCCTGTAAAATACTGCATTCGTTTAGGAGTCTAAACGACCTTCTTATCCCGAATTCAGCAATGTAAATGCCACCACCAACACCATGAGCGTTCCTTGAGCCATCGGTGTAGATGCATAGGACTCCATCTGGGGGTGTGTCGGTTAGGTCCTCAGCAATGGAGAAAGTATACAATCTCGACATGATCGGTTTGGGAGCGCAGTAGTCTATCAGCACGGGGAGAACGTTAGTTGTTCCTAGTATGCTCGAATGACCATACGCCCTATATTGGCAACCACCTGTGGCGTTGAGCCTAGTTGCTGTATTCATGGCGAGCTTTCGGGCCAGAAGGTCCACTGGGATCCAGTTCAGCATCGCAAATAGTGTCTTTGAAGACGTGGTGCGCATTGCACCGGTAATGAGAATTCCCATTCTGCGTAGGACTCCTTCGAGTTTGGAGCAATTCGAAGCAGTATCAAGTGAGTTCCACCATACTGACACTCCGTAGAATAGTATTGGTTTAACGACAGTCTCGTAAATCCAATTCACGTTGCCGGGATATAAGCCCCATTTGCCCCCTATGGCCTTCCTACAGACATATATAGCCGTTATAGCCTTCGATATTCTTCCCTGCATATTGGGCTTCCAAGACAATTTGTTATCCAGAATTATGCCCAGATATTTAGCACTGGTTGACAGAGCAAGTTCAGTACCATTCAATTTTGGTAATCTAAAATATGGTATTTTGTACCTTCTTGAGAAAAGTACAAGTTCCGTTTTGGAGGGGTTTACGCTTAAGCCACTGTTGTTGCACCAACCATTAATTGTCTTAAGCGCCATCTCCATCCGTTGAGATAGCGTGTCCAAATGGATTCCGGAGATAACCGCAGCCAAGTCATCCGCGTAGGCGATGGTTTTAAAACCATGTGAATACATTTGTGTGAGCAGTTTATTTAGAGCCAGATTCCATAATAGAGGTGATAGTACCCTTCCTTGTGGAGTGCCCCGTGTCGCATGCCTTCTAATAGTGGCGGTGCCCATGCTGGATCTGATGATCCTAAGGTTAAGTAGGTTTAATGCAAACTCTACCACTGATTGGTCCAGCCCCAGATCCTCCAGAGCAAGCCTTATAGATGATCGGTTCAACATTTATTTGAAGTACTTTCAATTTCTTTTGGGTCAACTTTGCATCAATATGTAATTTTTAAGTAAGGCGTCGATCGAGATGTATTGTGAGGTATTCAACCTTCGATTGATGTAGAGTGATTTAGGACTTTAAATAGAATTTTGGATTTTTTTTTTTTATTTTTATAAATTTGTACCTTAAACCTCCAGAAGATTGACGCCGTTAGGTAAAAGTTATTCAGATCTGTATTCTACTAGAGCCAAGGAATATTGATACTAAATATCTTTGATGTGCCACTAAAAAATTTTCGAAATTTTTTTGAACAACAAAAGTAAACGAGTTTAATGATTTGCCCATACATGTACAAAGTGGCCATATATGTACATATGGTACATAGATTTATTAATACATATTTTCATAAAAGGATGCATTTTCTTCGCTCCTTAATTCCTCAATATTATATTTAGAATTTTAGAAATTAAAAAAAAAACCATTTCCAATTTATTAAATTAAATGAAAGTCTTAAATCATTTCCGACAATCGAAAACATTAAAATTATTAAATAATATTTCAATCCTTATTCTTTTTAAACTACAACAACTGTTTTTTCACGTTAATATCTTGTGTTCTGTTTTGAATCTTTTAGTTCTTAATGAAATCCATAAGAAAGTTTCTGTCCTTTGACATTATGAACAAAAAATTAGGTTCATGTCTTAAGTCTTTTTTTTCAGTACAAAAATCAATGACAATGTTTGTTTCCTAAGTCTTTTTGAATAAAACAACTTCCATTTGCTCTTTTATTTACTCTCTCTGAGCACACATCCCTTAATAAAATAAAGTTTGTGCCCTAAGTTTTTTTTTCCTAACTTGGTTGAGTATTGTAATAAAGTTTTTATCTTAAGTCTCTTAATGTAATGAGTGAATATTTAAGAGCGATACTCTCCTTAGTTTGTTTTCTAAGTTTTTTTGAAGCAAATAAGGAATTAAAATAAAAATGCAAGATAATACTAAATTTTTTATAGCATAACTTTTAAAGTACTTAACCGTTTTTAATGAAATTTGAAATACGAATTAAGTAAAGAATAAGCTTTTAGAATAGATTCTTTAGAGGTTACAAAATTATACACAAAAGGCTCAAAAATTACTCAAAATTAACCATCTAGATTTCATATAATCTGACAAATTAAAAATTTTTTATAAATCTTTCTAACTAAAAAATGTTTAAACTGTAATATAAGAAACTTTATAATTAAAATTGCCCATCCCTGCAGTTTATATTTTGACATTATTAAAAACTTTCTTTAAAAATTTATTTTTATATTGTAACAAAAACATTTTGCTTTTAATTTTAATATTTTTATAAAAATTTTGTTTTATATTCTTACTTTTAATTTAAAAAAATTTCTTAATATTCTTATGAATTTTAAATGTAAAGATTATCTTAACATTGTTACACATATTTTTTTTTTTTTTTTTTAATAAAATATTACAGTTTGCAAGAGCCGTTAAATAAATGCATTAAAACAAAAACAACAAAATTAAACTCATAAACTACAATGTTTATGACTGAAATTCAATATGATACGTTAAAATTCTTAAGAAATTTCTTAAATAATTATTAAAAAAAAGTGTTTTAAGTTAAATCTTTGATCTTTTTTGTTCCTCTTTTTTTTTAGTTTCCGGATGCTGTCTCGTTTTTTGTAATTTTTCCTGGTGATAACATGACGTCAGCTAAAAAAAAACATTACTAGATGACTTAGGCACATAGACTTAGTTAAGGGTTCTGATTATAAAAGGTTGGTGCGTGTTTTTTTATAAGAAACTAGTAGACCTTAAAATAAATATAAAATTAACACCGAAAAAAACGTTTAGTTAAGAAAAAATTAAAAAAAAATCCATTAAATAACAAAAATCACACTTTAATCAAAAGAAAATCAGTTAGAAGCCGTCGTCTAGCTAATGGAAATAAACAGAAAAAAACATTTAAACCTACACAAGAAAAACTACTGAATTAAATTGGTTTTTTAGACTTAAAGAGAAAAAAAGTAAGTAAATAATAAAAATAAAAGGTAAAGCGTGAATTTTTAAACGCTTGTGGTTTTAATAATATATAAATAAAATAAAAAAAGGGACCAAACCAAAAAAAGAAAATTGAAATTAAATTAGAAAATCTACAAAATTACTTTTCTATAATGATTTTTCATTTAAAACAACATTAACTATATATCGAAAAGCCCAAACAAAAAGGAATAAAAAAATCTATACTCTTGATTTTTCCTTTTAGAAAAAATCCGACTTTATTAATAAATAACAAAAAACTCAATTAAAGTTCAGGGTTAAATATAGTTTTAGGGAAAATTAAATAAGAAAAAAAAATACTAAATACCAAATCACGTTTTTCTTAATATGAGTCATAAGAAACATTGTTTAAGCTTTTCCTTTAATATTTAACTTGATGGTTAACAGTAGACAGCATCTTCTTAGATTTTCTTGTTGTGGTTGTTGTTGGATTGATTTGGTTTCTTCTTTTTTTTTTTTTTTTTTTTGTCTTTCAAATGCCAAGAATTTCTAAAGATGAGTAATAATTGTTTGATGACTTGGTCTTAGTTGGAGTCTTAAAAAAACAAGTTTGTTGCTGAAGTCTTTTGTTTTTTTTTTTTTTTCTAAAGAAAATAAAATATTTATTTTTAAAACGCTTCATGCTTATAATTGGCAATATGTAGTAAGACAAAGAGGGGAAAAGAGGGTTAAAGATAGAGAGAAAAGTTAGAAAAAATTATTATGAACTAAAATTATGATTTTGTACGAAAATTATAATTTCGTTTTAAACTTATATTAAAATAATAATTTTAGTAAAAAATCATAATTTTTGCATAAAATTATAATTTTAGTACAAAAAATATAATTTTAAATACATGAAAAATTATAACTTCAGTATAAAATTATAACTTAATAAAGAATAATAATTTTAGTACAAAATTATAGTTTTAGTATCAAATTATAATTTTAGTATAAAATAATAATTTAAGTATAAAATTATAATTTTAGTATAAAATTATAATTTTAGTATAAAATTATAATTTTAGTATAAAATTATAATTTTAGTATAAAATTGTAATTTTAGTATAAAATTATAATTTTAGTATAAAATGATAAATTTAGTATAAAATGATAATTTTAATATAAAATTATAATTTTAGTTTAAATTTTTTAGTTTAAAATTACAATTTTGGTATAAAATTATAATTTTAGTATAAAATTATAATTTTAATTTTAGTATAAAATTATAATCTTAATATAAAACTATAACTTTAATATAAAATTTAATTATAATTTTAGTATAAAATGATAATTTTAGTATAAAAATATTAATTTAGTACAAAATTAAAATTTTAGTATAAATTAAAATTTTAGCATAAAATTAAAATTTTAGTATAAAATTATAATTTTAGTATAAAATGATAAATTTAGTATAAAATGATAATTTTAATATAAAATTATAATGTTAGTATAATATTATAATTTTAGTATAAAATTATAATTTTAGTATAAAATGATAAATTTAATATAAAATGATAATTTTAATATAAAATTATAATTTTAGTATAAATATGTAATTTTAATATAAAATTGTAATTTTGCTATAAACTTATAATTTTAGTATAAAATTATAATTTTAGTATAAAATTATAATTTTAGTATAAAATTATAATTTTAGTATAAAATTATAATTTCAGTATAAAATTATAATTTTAGTATAAAATGATAATTTAAGTATAAAATTGTAATTATAGTATAAAAAAATAATTTTAGTACAAAATTAAAATTTTAGTATAAATTAAAATTTTAGCATAAAATTAAAATTTTAGCATAAAATTAAAAATTTTAGTATAAAATTATAATTTTAGTATAAACTTATAATTTTAGTATGAAATTATAATTTTAGTATAAAATTTCAGTTCAAAATTACAATTTTGGTACAAAATTACAATTTTGGTACAAAATTATAATTTGGGTACAAAATTATAATTTTAGTATAAAATTATAACTTTAGTATAGTATAAAATGATAATTTTAGTATAAAATTATAATTTTAATATAAAATTATAATGTTAGTATAAAATTATAATTTTAGTATAAAATTATAATTTTAGTATAAAATTATAATCTATATATATAAAAGAGTAACGTGACTGACTGAATGACTGACTGACTGACTGATTCATCATCCCACTGCCCAAACGGCTGAAGCTAGAGAGACGAAATTTGGAACATAGGTAGGTCTCCCATCATATAGATCCACTAAGACGGGATTTTTGGAAATTCGAATGTTTAGGGGGTAAAAAAGGGTAAAAACTGGTAAAAACCGTAACTTTATATCTCCTAAACTAATGAAGATACAAAAAAAGTTGAATAGTAATCGTTATTCATTAAAAAAATAATTGGACAGGTGTCTGGTACTTTTTTGAAAATCGGCCATTTTAGGGAGAAAACGGGTAAAAACTGTATTTTGGTACTTTTTTGGCACCATATGTATCTTTGAAACCAATCATCATACAGATAAAATTTTTGTCGTATTTATAACTTATCAAAAAATGAGAAATACAAATTTGGTACTTTTTAGAAATTCAAACGTTTAAGGGGTAAAAATCGTACCTATTTTTGGTACTTTTTTCATAAAACCTTTTTTTATATTTATTTAAATATTCATATGAGTATTTTAATATGGGATACCACTACAATTTAGAAATTTATTGGAATACAATTTTTGGTACTTCTATGGGTGAAAAAAAAGTACCAAAAAAAGGGGTAAAGGCGGGAAATTACATTTTATTCAAACTTAATAATGAATTTTCAATTACATTAAACATAGAAACATGAAATTAAGAAAATGTAGATAGGAATTCACAAGAGTGGAATTTTTGGTACTTATAGATACATGGTCCTGTGGGTAAGAATTCAAGAAGATGGACTTTGTGGTACTTTTTTCTTCTTCTATTGGTCCTTTTTTTGCATTTTCTGTAATATTTAACCTAGAGACATGAAATTAAATACGCATGGTCCGATGTTGGAAAGAATTCACAAGGAGAAACTTTGTGGTACTTTTTCGTTCTTCTAATGGTACTTTTTGAATTTTCTATAATTATGAACCTAGAAGTATGAAATTAGGGATATGTGGTCCTTAGTTAATGAGAATCCATAAGAGGGGACGTTGTGGTACTTTTTTGTTATCTTAATGGTACTTTTTGAATTTGACGTTGGTACTTTTTTGTTATTTTAATGGTACATTTTGAATTTTCTATAATATTTAACCTAGAAATATGAAATTAAGGACATGAATTGCTAAGTGAATGAGAATCCGTAAGAGAGAACTTTGTGGTACTTTTTCGTTCTTCTAATGGTACTTTTTGAATTTTCTATAATATTTAACATAGAAACATAAAATTAAAGATATTTGGCCCTAAATGAATGAGAATTCATTAGAGGGGACTTTGTGGTACTTTTTTGTTCTTCTAATGGTACTTTTTGAATTTTTTATAATTATGAATCTAGAAACATTAAATTAAAGATATGTGGTCCTAAATGAATGAGAATCCATAAGAGGGGACTTGAGGTATCTTTTTTCGTTTTTCTAATAGAACTTCTTGAATGTTCTGCAATTTTTATCCTTAGAAACATAAAATTGAAGATGTAAGGTACTAAGTGAATCAGAAACCTTAAAATGGTTTTTGTGGCCCTTTTTCTTTATCCTAATATACTTTTTAGTAATTCTGATATTTATTTTTCGTTATTCTAAGATTAGAAACCTGAAATTAAAGAGAAATTGTTATTTATGGATGACATAACACCATTATTAAAAATGTTCCCAAGGGAGTTAAGAATCTTAGTTTAAATTTAATATATAGTACGGTTTTTATAAAAAATTTCCGCTAACGAAGTTGCGGGTTTACAGCTCGTTTTAGTATAATTTTAGTATAAAATTATAATTTTAGCATAATTTTAGTATAAAATATTAATTTTAGTAAAAAATTATAATTTTAGTATAAAATTGTAATTTTAGTATAAAATTGTAATTTTGGTATAAACTTATAATTTTAATATAAAATTATAATTTTAGTATAAAATATAATTTTAGTATAAAATTGTAATTCTAGCATAAAATTATAATTTTAGTATAAAATTGTAATTTTAGTATAAAATTGTAATTTTAGTATAAAATTGTAATTTTAGTATAAAATTATAATTTTAATTATAATTATTTAATTATTTTATTTTAGTATAAAATTATAATTTTGTCATAAAATCATAATTTTGGTATAAAATTATAGTTTTAGTATAAAATTATAATTTTAGTATAATATTATAATGTCAGTATAAAATTATAATTTTAGTATAAAATTGTAATTTTAGTATAAAATTGTAATTTTTGTATAAAATTATAATTTTAGTATAAAATTATAATTTTAATTATAATTATTTTATTTTAGTATAAAATTAGTATAACATTATAATTTTAGTATAAAATTATAATTTTAGTATAAAATTATAATTTTGTCATAAAATCATAATTTTGGTAGAAATTATAGTTTTAGTATAAAATTATAATTTAAGTAATTTTGTAATAAAATTATAATTTCATAGTCTAACCCCAATTACATTGCATTGTAAAAAACTTTGGGTACAAACCTTCGCAAATTGTCTTTTATCTTAAAAACCAGAATCATTTAAAAAGAAGGGACTTATAGACTTAGAGCTCCCTGACCACATGTAACTAAATTATCTCACAGATTCTGTTTTACGGAATCAAAGTTGCCCTGTGTTATTATTATAATATTTACCTAAATATAAAACATTTGTATTTATTTTTTTTTTTTAATAAATCTTGTTGTAAACTACTTTAACTATAAAACACAAATGCTATGATCCCTTCAAAAGATTTATGAACAAAAAACTAGTGCAATGATCATTGTTTTTGTTTCTCTGTTTCTATTTTAGATTAAATAGATAATGAGTGTATTTAAAAGTTTTGTTTGTTATAAAATTAACTATTTACTTAAGATTAATTATAAACAAGTGCATTTGGGTTTATTATTTAAGGTATTATGAAATGTTTTAAAACTAAGTGCAATTGATATTAATTTGATAATTATCTAAAGTAGAAATTTTCATGACAATTTTATAAAAAAAGAGCATTTAAAATTTTAATAAGCACTAAAAATTTCACCACTTTTGTTAAAAACATTTGTCAACAAATCAAAAACGAAAAATTTTTAATAAATAATATTTATTAAAAATTTTTTATTTTGTTAAAAACATTTGTCAACAAATCAAAAACGAAAAATTTTTAATAAATAATATTTATTAAAATATTTACTGCCTTATTTATAATAAAGTTTTTAAATTTTTAAACTTTTTATTGACAAACATGTTTCTATAAACTTTGACAAAAAATTAAAAACCTTACTTTGAATTTAATATTTATTTAATAATTTATCAATTTAAAGTATTTTGGTAATAAAATTATAAAATACAAATAGAGGAAAATATTTCATGCTTCCATTATTACCAATTTTAATTAATTTTTAAAGTAAAAATCGGTTTTATTTAGAGTTAGTTTATTGCTATTTTTAAAATAAGCGTTTTTTTTTTATTTTAGCGTTTTTTCCTTTTTATATTTACCCAGTTTTTTCTTGTCATAAAATTCCCTCTTTATCAAAAACCCATATATAAAAATTCCCCTTTTTTTAATTTACCTAATTCACCATTACACATATTCTCTCATATAAACAAAATTTAATCATATGCAATTGGAACTCTTTACTCTTTTTCACACACACTCACATACTTATGCACCTAATATAGAAATAAACAAAACAAAACAAAAAACCTAAACAAAAATTTCTCACCTGAAAACAAAATCTTAAGAAGTTTTTTGTTTACTACTAAGAGAGTAAGCTTAAATCAAAGAAAATGAGCATAAGAAGAGATAAGGTGAAAAACAAAGTGTAACAAAAACATTAAAACTAAATAAATTAATAAAATAAGATACGATATGAAAACGAATGAATGGCATGTTTTAATTTACTTATGAACAAAGATAAAACACAAAAAAAAAACTGTAATGAAAACCGTGAACAACTGATTAACACACAACAAAACATTTTAACTCTCATAGGGAAGGAATGGTCAGCAACAACAACAAATAGCCCACTAAACTGCAATATGAGTACGGGTACTGAAATAAAATGCAGACGTATGAAAACATTGAGATGAAATGTTAGTAATATCAAACTCAGGTGAGATCAAGAGTAATAGGGGCTTTTGTATGCGAAAGAAATAATGAGGTTTATGGTGAAGAATGTACTAAATTTTTAAGATACTGATACTCTAAGTACGAGTACTAAGAAAAAGTAATGCTAAGGTAGGAGAATAATAAAAAAAAAACGCCTAAATTGTGCAGATCAAAAAAATATGAAAAAAAGAAAATTTCTAATTTCTTTTCTAAAAAAAAAAAAAAAAAACAAATTAATAATTTTCATATTTTTTTAACAATATCGTCTGAATCAGGCCCTTATGCTAACTTATTAATCAATCAATTAATATGGCTAAAAAAATTTAAAAATACAATCGATCGAGGATAATATTATTTCAACGTTTAATACATAACTCGCCTACAAATTCACAATGGGGCACAACCAACAATTTTTGGAAATACATCTGTAACTGTTGGATTTATATGAAATTGCACATAGACGTAGAAGAGGAGCATACAATTTTAAGTTTGGAAAGAGTGCCTCACAGATCTGTTTGAATCGACGCTATTGGGTCTAAAAATAAGGTACCTCTGACATAGAAAATTTATAATCGCTTGCGAAATATTTGTTTTCTTATCCAATTTTAAAGTAACACCAGAATTTATTTGAAAAAATTGAGTTAACAGTTTTTCTGAATTTCTGATATTATAGGTTTGGAAAAAGTTGTTAACAAGCTTCTATTAAATTCCAAATTCTTTTAAATTACAAAATTACGTTCTGTCTGTAGATTCAGGCTTTGTGATTTTAGAACATATCGTCTAAAGTAAAAATTTCATTAAAAAATAAGTAATTTTTCAGCCCTATTGGATGACTGATAAAATCTTCGTCGTGAATATACTTTTTACAAAAGTATATAATTATTATATGTTCTAAAAGAATGTTTTGCTTTAAAAAAATAGTGGAGACACTTTTTCGGAAAAAAGTAGAAAAAATCACAATTTTTGTAATTTTAAATTTCATTTATAAACTACAGATTTTAACCGGTTATTGTGACTCCAGACTTTGTTGAAACAATATTACAGGGTGAGGATTTTTTCTATTGACTGGTTGTTTCATGTAAAATACAAAATAATAAATTAAAACTTCTCAATCAGAATTCGATTCCTCAGGAAACGCTCAGATACATATACAAGAACTTAGAGAATTTTTATATTTAAATACCTCAATTGGTTCCTACAATATCCAATACCTCTCTTATTTCGCAAAAAATAAACGAGAAAGAAACTATAGTAGGTCAAGACCGACCATATGATACCTTACACCATTGTATATGAGCTAAAAATTAGACCTGTGGCCAATTGTAGACCATCACTTTTACTAAATGTAAAATAAATTATACAAATACAGAACAATGCATTGATACTAAAATCTATATGATTTTATGCACTTTAGGGCGATTCCCGGAAGTGGGTTTATATGGGAGCTATGGTAAATTATGGACCGATTTTCATATGTTGTTTCTACTTATATAAAACTTATTTGTATCGAATATTAACTTGATACTAACATTCGTATGAGATTGATTTATATGGGAGCTATGGTCAATTATGGACCGATCTTGATGAAATTTGGCAAAAAGATTGACACTTATACAAAACTCTTTTGTACCGAGTTTTATTGAAATATTTAAGGCATTTATGATCGTTAAACCCCTATTCCGGGAGGACATTTGTATGGGGGCTAGGTGAAATAATGGACCGATCATAACCAATTTCAATAGACTTCGTTCTTATATCAAAGTAATTATTCATGCCAAATTTCATCAAGATATCTTTAAAATTGCGACCTGTACTTTGTTCAAAAGGTTTACATGGACAGACAGCCAGACGGACGGACGGATGGACATCGTTAAATCGACTCAGAAAGTGATTCTGAGTCGAACGGTATACTTTAAGGTGGGGGTCCGATAATTTTTTCTGTGCGTTACAAACATCAGCACAAACGCATAATACCCCAGCCACCTATGGTGGTGTAGGGTATAAAAAAAACAAATGAATTTATACGCTATTTTAGTTACTACGGACACTTAGGTAAGGTTAGATTCAACGGGCAGTGTCCTTGATAGACATCTCACGTGGATCCATGATGAAGATCTGATGCCATTGTGATACCCCAATACAGGTTTGCAGGCGTCTACACTAAACTGACTGCATCACTGCTGCACCAAATCATCCTGTACCTATAAGGAAAGAAAATATTGACTTTAACTTCTGTGTGCCTAAGTCACCATAATTGAGAGTTGGAGAGCCTATTGTAGCAGTCCTTAGCTCTGATAATGCCTGACAATCTCATAGCAAATGAAAGTCTGACACTTCTTGAGTCTCATCATTACAACTTCTACAGAAGCCATAATAAGGAAGAACCATTATTCGCGCATGAGTCCCTAGAATGCAATGGCCAGTAATTACTGAGACTAGCTATCTCACTTGTGTTCTAGAGAACGAATAAAGTAATTTGGTCCTATGCCCATCATAACTGGGCCAGATAGTTCTTGCAATCCGACAAGTGGGTTTATTCTCCCACCTAGTATGAGCAGTTCTAAAGATTGAACCTTAATTTACATTCCACTAAAGGAATGCCTATCAGCTGATCAATAGACTCATCACTAAGAGCCAATCTCATTTTGGCAGTAGTGTCCGCCATGTCGAAAGAAACCTGGCATTCAGTTGTTAACAAATATGTCTTATAGATAGTAAAAATACAGATGTCTCTCAATATCTTATGATATTTTAGCCAGTTTGCTGCCCTTTTTATGGCGGATATTTCCGCCTGAAGCGCGGATCATATTTCTCTATAAAAAAGCTGCAACCTTTCCCATCCTTTTAGAGCCATGGGTGTAAACCCTCAGTGCTCCTGTTGACGAATGAGTAACATTTGAAACGGTATCATCGGGAATAATATCAGAGAATTGCATATTTATTCCTAACATGATTCGAGGAGACTTTAACTGTGTGGTGTGGGAATTGTTGGTATTTCTGTGGGTCCAATTAAAACTGTGCTTCTGAAAGTATATCCTAATACTCTCCTCATATATGCGAAGGTCATACTCGACATGACTCAGATAAAACTCTAACTGAGTGATGTTAAATATGATTTTCTTCTCCCATGACATTTCAAGTTGAACTGAGTTAATATAGGGTTTTATTTGTAGTAGTTGTATCTTTGCGGCCTTTGTGTAGGTGGTAAGGTAACTAGAATTGAAAGTAGATTGTGACACTCCTAAAGTCTGCATTTTGACATCTTTGAATATTTCATTACTGGATGTTACTCAACTTTTGATTTACTGTTGATCTACAAAACGTTTTTAAGGTACCTAACAAGTTCTCATTGTTTATACCTTAAGTGTTGCCAGCTAATATTTTAAGGACCTCGTTTCTACTTCGCAGTGGTTCTCTATCGCAATTCGTACTTAAGCAACAATGAGACAAAGATCAAGTTTTAATTTTTTAGTACAGCTGATGAAAAGTGTTGCTAAGAATTTCGTTGGCTATAATTACAGGATGTGCGCTGTCAAGAAATTGTTATACTGTGGCTATATACCTGATATTTTGCTTTGGTTTCTCTTCTTCTTTATTATTACCAAATGTTGGAGAACCACTTCTTTACATACAAATTTTGCTATCAAAGATTTCCATAGAAAATCTGTTAATACTATATCTTTTCTCTCTACTCACGCTAATGGAGTAAAGTTAACTATTAGGACAATTATGTCATTACATGGTATGACATAATTATAATGAAAAACATAACATCTGTCAACCATATTTCTGATATATTTTCTATAAAGATGTTGACCAAAAAAGAATCAACAAATTATTTGTTAAATAATTTTCTCTTATCAAAATTACTAAATTTTTTTGCGTTTTTTCTCCACTACTTTAGCATTACTAGCCATGTAACTTTAATTTAGCTGAGGTGAGAATACAGGTAATTCAACAGTGTGTAAGTGAGAGAGAGCGGTTTAAAGGTTTTGCACTTCGATTATTGTTGTTATTATTGTTATGTTTATAATTGTTGTATTGTAGCTGAGTAAAACCAGAGACGGAAACCAAACCAATGAGACGGTTTCGTAAGTTTAAGACGAAAAGAAAAGAAAGCAATTTAGTTCTTCAACGACTGCTGAACGAGTTGGTGGTGGTTTAAAAACGTTTTTTAAGATATTTAAATTTAAGTGAGAATTAAGAAAAATACAAAAAAAAACAAAACATAAAATAAGAAAACAAACGACGCGTTTTTTGTTTTAACGGTTTACAAATTAAGATAAAAAAGTTCTAAAGTTTTTTTTTTCCAAAAAAAAAACTAAGAATAAAGAGAAAAAACAAGTGTTTTTTTATAAAAAATAAAGAATTAAAAAATATTATTTAATAAGAATATTATGGAAATATAAGCTAAATAAAAGCAATAATAAGAAATTTATTTAAAATAAAAAAGAAAAACCCCAAAAGTATCTTATAGCTAAATAAAGAAAAGTATTATGCAAAAAAAATTTAAAGCCAGGGAAAACAAGTTTCCTTTTAAAGCAAGAAAAGAAGAAAAAAATAACACAAAAATAATGGAAAATATATAAAAGAAAATACGTAAAGTTTTTAAATAAGAAAAATTTAAAGAAAATCTAATTTTATTAAGTGAAAAATATTATAAAATATTAAAAAAAAAAAAAAAAACAAATTAAAATTCAAATTTAAAGAATTTAATAAAAGAAAATAAATTTATAAAAAATTTTAAAACAAAGAAAATATAAGATAAAACTTAAGTTCTAAACCCTGCCCCTCTAAATTGGACCTCTTTTTTTTATAAATGGATTATTTTATTTAAATTTTGTTAACAAAATTTATTTAATTATTTGTCATCATTTATAGGTAAGTGTGTTTAAATTGTTTAATTTTTTTATTTAAAATTGAACTCTTTTTTAAATATTTTCCTTATTTTTTGTTATTTATTATTTGTTTTTATTTTAACAGTTTTTTTCTTGTCTAAATTGTTCATTTATTTTTTGCCAGCTGTATCTGCTGTTTTGTCTGTATTTATTTACTCTTTTTTTGACGTTTATTTTTTTTTTTTTTTTCTTCTCATTATTATTGTTTTAGCCTTTTGTCTTTTTCTTTTAAAGATCAATTGTGTGAATAAGAAAAAATGTTTTTTTGCAAAAACAAATATATCTAAAGAATAAATAAAACTAAGGAAAAGAAAAGAACAAAAAAAAATTTGCATAATTGTTTTTGTTGGTGTTTCAGAATTTAGTATGACTGTTTAAAAAAAAAATTATCTAGAAAATATATATACTATATAGTATAAAAATAAAAACTATAACACAAAGAAAAATAACAGAAAATTGAAAATATTATTAATTAATATGATGAAATAATTATAACAAATGTTGAAGTCATTTTAAAATGAAAAAATTAAAATATAAATAAAATAAAAATTTCAATACGAAAAAAAAAAAAAAAATAATAATAATCAGTATGACAAACATTTATAAAAGAAAATAAGAAAGTATTAAAAAAATAAGCTAAATTTAAGATTTAATTAATATTTTAAAAAAAAATGTTACATTTTCCCTAAAAATCACCAAAATATATAAAAAAAGTAAAAATAAAAATATTCAAAAAATCGCTTAAATTATTATTTTATCTTTAAAAAATTAATTAGTAATAATTTTTTGGTAATATTCAGAACTTTTAAAGCATTATTTGTTATCATTTCTCTAAAATAAGCTTTTAATAGTAAATTATATGAAATAAAATCGCTGAAATACAAAAATTTTAAAAATCGCTAAAATAATAATAAAAAAAGAAATGTAAATTTTATAATCTTTTTTTATCAGTTTATTATTATTTATTTTACTTACTTAAATTAAATAATATTATTTACAGTTTTTTAATCAACATTTTTAATATTTTTTTTTTAAATAAATTATTAATTTTTGAATTTTTTTATTCAGGCTCAAGTTTATGAATGTAATAATTTTTGTAGAATACAGAAAAAGATTTATTCGACACTAGCAAGATGGAATGCATTTTCTGATCCACTAGGATCGTTATCAGCATACATTTGTGCCTTTAGTGCTAATCATAAAGATCTTTCTTTTAACTCATACTTTTTGATTCTAAATTCTTAAGTATTAAGTTGAAATAACTTTATAAAAAATCTTTTTCTTATATTTATTGTATTCTACATTATTTCAATGTTGTTTTCCAAAATTGTTAATTCATAAAAAGTTCGAAAAATATTCATCATTTACAAAAATTAAATTATTAATTAAAAAAAAAAAAAACTGATATAATTATAATACAAAAATATCACAAATTAAGATATCAAATGGAATTATTAAAAAAACTAAAATAATTGTAAAAAAAAAACACTTCAATTAAAAAAATTTAAGGAAAGTCTGTAAAAAACGCTTAAATAACATATAGAAAAATTTAAGCATGGTGTGTACGATTTACATACATATATAAATGAAATACCAAAATATGCGGATTAAAAATGTCTTCAAGGCACTCTAACTTTATATGCTTAATATTTTCGGAGATATTTAGAAATTATTTTATGAAAAAATACCTTTCAAAATTAAAGATTTTATCTAAAAGTTTTTTATCTTAAAACGTGAAAACCCCAAAAATGTTTCTGTTCTTTAGCATAAAGCTGGATACGAAAAAATTATTAAAATTTGGTCTTTAGTTCTCTACCAGCGATTGAAAAATCATGGGTTCCATATATTTCAATCAAAAAAAGTTTCGATTTTTTAATCGATATTGGTATCAAAAATTTCGTAATTTTATGATGGTTATAGAAAAAATATTTAAAAAATGTTTCCCATGGGATTTTGTTTCGCTAGAAGACTTTTTTATGCATTTTGATTACCAATTTTTGAAAAAATTGGAAAAATATATATTATCAGCAGTAGCCATAAAGGAAACAAAATTATAGAATTCTTATCCATTTTATTAAAAAAAAATATCGAACATTTTTTTTGCATGACGTACTAAAATTACGGTTTATGAACCAACATTTTTGTGAAATTTTTTTTAAATACTTTTTTATAATTGGCTAAAAATTACGATTTTTTTTTATACTCATTTCAAGACAAAACTCAATACTATTTTTCGAACGAAATGTTCTAGACCCGTGACTTTCAATCGCTGGTAGGGAACTGAAGATCAGTTAATTTTTTTTTATATATTTTTCCTATTTAAAAAAAAATTTAAAAAAAAGCGACAAAAACAAAGAAATAAAACTTAAAAAAAAAATACAAAATTAAAGACTTAAAAAAGAAGTCCTAAAAACATTGTTAAATTGGATAAGAAAAACTTACAAATCAATTTTTTTAATTAAATAAAATTAAAAAAAAACACGTCAAAAAATCGCTAAAAACAAATAAAAACGCTTAAATGACATTATTATTAATATTAATAATTGTTCTAAAATTAATATTTTCTATTTGTTTAAGTAATATATTGGATAAATTCTATGTACAAAAAATGCATTCAGAAATAAATCGCTAAAACAAGAAAAAATAAAAATATCTTTTAACGATAATCCTTAACTTTTGGAGACATTTTTATAAATGAAATATTTACTAATAGTTACTATTTAGAACTAATGTCTTAAACTATTTAAATTAAGATAACATTCTTGTTTACATTTAGACATATTTTTTGAATTACTTATGAAAAATTGAATTTTTAATACAATAAAAAACCTTAGAAATATTTTTTAAGAAACCTCTAATCCTATAAAAAAAACTCCTAAATGACATGATTGTAAAGATGAGAAAAATTTTCAAATATAAAAATTACATTGGATTTATAAAATACATTTAATAATCGCTAAAATCAGAAAAAAAAAACTTAAGGAAATTTTTTCGACAATTTAGTAGTCAGGTAACAAGACAATTTCTTTTAATTTTTTTTTAAATAATATAATTAATTAATATCAACTTTTTTTAACTTTTGTTTTAAATTATTGAAAAAAAAGAAAAAAAAAACTAACAAATTAAAAAACAAATTTATTTCATTTAATTTTTGTTAAAAAAAAAAAATCGCTTAAAAAAGATAATTTAAACCTAAAGAAAATTTTGTTTAAAAATTTTAATAAACGAAGCTTACTTTTAACGAAAAATGTAATAATAAAAATATTGCATACATGAAATTAGGTGTTTATAACTTTAAATTTTTTAAATATTCGAACATTTTTCAACATAAAAAAATAATAAAAATTTTAATAAAAAAAATCGCTTAAATAAAAAAATTTTCCAAACAAAAAATAGCTGGAATAAAATACAATTCAATTTTTGTTTAGAATTATGTACTTTCAATGCTAAAATAAAATATTTGGTCAAATAAATTATATAAAATTTTTATTGTTACATATAGAGAAAATTTCAAATTAAAAATTTTAACAAAAATCGCTAAAATAGAAAAGTTAACCATATATAATACTAAGCTAAGGAAAAATCACTAACTAAAAGAAAAATTTAATTAAACTTATAACTACAGTTATATGACAAAATTTTTTATATTTTTTAGCGAAAGTAAAATCGCTTAAACGAAATCGGTAAAAAAGAAAACACTAAATATTAAAATTTTCAAAATCTTAAAGCTTAAAGAGAAATAATGCTAAAATAAAATAGCGCTTATATAAACATTTTTTCAAAGATTTCAAATCATAAAAAAAAAGATTTTGAAATCAAAATGTAAAATTTTTTAAAATATTTAATAAATCGCGGAAATAAAAATTATGTAGGTAAAAATCGCAGAAAATTTAAAAATATATTTAACATAAACTTATTTTAAAATTATTAAAATTTCGAAAAAAAAAACGTTAAAATATTTAAAGACCTGTTTTGAAAATTTAGCTTTAATTCAGAATTACCTTTTGATTATAAAATCTTCCGCAATTTTTAGTAGATTAAATGTTTAAATTAAAAAAATTGCTAAAATAAAACACGAATTGTCCATATTTGTTTTTAAATTAGGAAATCATTTAAGACAGATTAAAAAATATTAAGTCTTTTTTAAAGAATTAAAAAAAAAAGAAACTTAAATACTCGTAGAACTGAAAAAAATGAAAAAAATTTCCGAAAAAATAATTTTAGTATTTTTTTCAAGTATTTATTAGAAATATTATTTAAATTTAAGTTTGATTTACATTTATTACTTAACCAAATAAACCTTGAAAAATATTGTTTCCGTAAATTGTTTTTTTGCTCCATTTTGAATAATTGTTACTTATTGGTTAACAAATAATTTCCATAAAACAAGTAGAATTTTTAAAAAGAACAAAAAGAAATTTAAACTTTAAATGAGCTAAATTTAAAAAGTGAAAGGAAATTTATAATGCTTATTTTAATAACTTTTAAGTAAAATATTTATACTTTATTTGTACTAAAATTTTTGTTAAAAGTTTTTAAAATTCTTTAAAACCACTTTTTAAATTTTTCAAATCTATATTTAATTTCTTAAAAAAAAATTGTGTTCCAATTTCTTTAATTGTGTGATTGAACAAAAGAACCACCCATAACGCCCTTAAAATTTAGCACAACACAGCATCATCATCATTCACTTTCCTTCAGCACTTATTATTTATTGTTTCGTTGTTTTTTACAAATTTTAACCTCCACCGCTTTTTTTCGTTCATCAATTGCTCTAAAAAGGTACATTGTTTTATATTAAAATAAAAAACACAGAAATAAATCAAGAATTTTCAACACAAAAGACCCGAAAAAAAGTCATAATTTTATATAAAAAAAAAAAAAAAAAAAAAACTCAAAAAAAAAGGTTTTTTAAAGAAAAATTTACTCATAAATATGTATTAAAAAAATTTGAACAACTTTCTAGAGAAATTTCTGGTTCAAAAAAAAGGTAATTAAAGCACAAAATATATTTAAAAAGCAGCGAAAATTTACCAAAAAAAAATGTAAACCAAAAAAATATAAAGAAATTAACAAAAAAAAAAAAAAAAAAAAACTGAAAGTACTTGTCATTTTAATCAAAAAAACATTAAAGAAAAAAACAACTGAAAAGCTATAACATTTATCAAATTGATATTGAAACAGTTAAAATGACAGTTAAAAGTATACACAGCACAGACAGCCACACCTGTGTGCACAAAAACACACACGCATGCGTTTATAAGATATAAACAAGTGTATTTTTAAAAATTTCATATAAATTATAAAAAAATAAAAAAAAAACTATTATACGAATTTTCTGTTATACATATGACAGCTTTAAACAAAAATAACCGTTTAAGCGGCTTTTATTTGTTGTTACTTTATTTTTGCTTTTCTTTTTTCTCTGGTTTGTTGTTGGTTTTTGGTAGAAGCAGAGAAAATTGGCAACAATAATAACCATAAATATTGTCATAAGGTTAAGTGTGTTAGTATAAGTGTTTAGGGAAATGTTTTTGATTGTTGTTGTTTTTATTCTTAATTAAGGCTTTAATGAGGTGAGAGTTTAAAACAGGATTTGAGGGGAGAACTTTACAGTTAGGAGAGGAAGAGAGTCTATAGTATCGACTATAAAATAGTCTATAGTACAGACTATAAAATATACCATAAATACTCTATAAAATAGACTATAAATAGTCTATAGTATAAACTATAAAATAGCCCATAGTCTATAAAGTAGTCTATAACATAGACTATAAAATAGTCTATAGTATAGACTATAAAATAGAATGGACTATAAAATAGTGTATACTATAGAATATAAAATAGTCTATAATCTAGACTATAAAATAGTTTATACTATAGATTATAAAACAGTCTATAATAGAGACTATAAAATAGTCTATAATCTAGACTATAATCTAAACTATAAAATAGTCTGTAGTATAGACTATAAAATAGTCAAAAATTTAGACTATCAAATAGTCTAAAGTACAGATTATAAAATAGTCTTTAGTATAGACTATAAAATAGTCTTTAGTATAGAATATAAAATAGTCTATAGTACAGACTATAAAAGAGTCTATAGTATAGACTATAAAATAGTCTATACTATAAACTATAAAATAGTCTATAGTATAGACTGTAACATAGTCTATAGTATAGACTATAAAATAGTCTATAGTATAGCCTATATAATAGTATAGACTATAAAATAGTCTATAGTATAGACTATAAAATAGTCTATAGTATAGACTATAAAATAGTATATACTATAGACTATAAAATAGTCTATAATCTAGACTATAAAATAGTTTATACTATTGATTATATAACAGTCTATAATCGAGACTATAAAAAAGTCTATAATCTAGACTATAATCTAAACTATAAAATAGTCTGTAGTATAAATTATAAAATAGTCTTTAGTATAGACTACAAAATATCTATAGTATGGACAATAAAATAGTCTAAAGTATGGAATATAAAATAGTCGATAGTATGGAGTATAAAACAGTCTATATTATAGACAACAAATAGTCTATATTATAGACTACAAATAGTCTAGGAGAGGAAGAGAGTATATAGTATAGACTATAAAATAGTCTATAGTATAGACTATTAAATAGTCTATAGTATAGACTATAAAATAGTCTATAGTATAGACTAAAAAATAGTCTATAGTATAGACTATAAAATAGTCTATAGTATAGACTATAAAATAGTCTATAGTATGGACTATATAATAGTCTATAGTATAGACTATAAAATAGTCAAAAATTAAGACTATAAAATAGTCTTTAGTATAGACTATAAACTAGTCTATAGTACAGACTATTTTATAGTCCATAGTATAGACTATAAAATAGTCTATAGTATAGACTATAAAATAGTCTATAGTATAGACTATAAAATAGTCAAAAATATAGACTATAAAATAGTCTTTAGTATAGACTATAAAATAGTCTATAGTAAAGACTATAAAAGAGTCTATAGTATAGATTATAAAATAGTCTATAGTACAGACTATAAAATAGTCTATAGTACAGACTATAAGTAATCTATAGTACAGACTATAAAATATAAAATATTCTATAGAACAGACTATAAACTATAAAATAGTCTATAGTACAGACTATAAAATAGTCTTTAGTATAGATTACAAAATAGTCTATAGTATAGACTATAAAATAGTCTATAGTACAGCCTACAAAATATTCTATAGTATATAATAGAAAATAGTCTATAGTATAGACCATAAAATAGTCTGTAGTATAGACTATAATATTCTATATTATAAGGTATAAAATATAATTCAAAAAAATTAGTTTAAACATTTTTTTTTAACAATTTTTAGTTCTTTCTTGAATTAGTTTTAAGAATATTTAAAATGCTTAACTTAAATTTAATTTTCTATAATAATTTCTATTCAAAATCATTGATTTTCTCATTTTATTTATAACCAATTATAACATTTCTTTGTTTTTTTTTTTCAAAAATATTAAATAATTTACATAATCTCTACTCAATTTTTGTTTGAAAATTAAACAAAAACTATTCACTTATATTTGAATATTTGTCATTGTCAGTTTTTGGTTTTTTGTCGATTTTAATATCATCGATCAATGACTAAATTCTAACAATAGCTATGATTTTTTTTATCATTTTTATTTTTCAACCACAAAAATTACACAATAATGTGAAATGAAATAATTTTTGTTTAAAAGTTTTTCTTATGTAAATTTTTTGATGCTATTGTTAAAGAGGTTTTAAGATAAATAAAATTTAAAACTGAATAAGAAATAATAAAAAGCCAGACTATAGATAAATATGATTAAATTGATTTTAAAAATTACCAGTGTTTAAAATAAAAACAATTTAGAGTTTGAATAAAAAATAAATAGAAAATGAAAGTATTTAATTCAGGAAGTATAAGTAATTGTTTGGTTTAAAAAAAAAAAAAACATATTGAAAGAATTAAAACATTTTAAAGAATAAAAACATTAGAGTATTAGTTTTAAAATAATAAAAAATTAAGTAGCCATTTTTAAACGTAGAACTATTTTTAATAATAAATTTAATTAACCATTAAACTGGCAAAAATATAGCATAATTTTTTAAAAATATTAATTGAATAAATTAAATAATTTTTATTTTATACAAAAAATTAAAGTATTAAGTTGTTTTGATTTCGAAAATGGAGATCAAAATTGCCATTTTTAAAATAATTTTTTATTTTTATTTTAAGCAGCTTATTTTGACGTCAATAATTTGAATTAATAGTTCATTTTATTTCTAGTTTTATAAATAAAATGTTTATACTATTTTTTAATGGTGACACTTTTTCAACCAGTTTTTGCTTTCATTTGTTATTATATTAAGCAATTTCTTTAAGGTTTTTTTCTGATTTAATTTTATGTATAAAAGATAAATTAAAACGCTTTTAAACCCTAGCTATCAATAAAACAAATCAAAAATCAACGACCACAACCAGAAAAATAAAACGTGACTTTAGCTAAGACACGAGATTTAAGCTAACAGATTAAAGATTTTAACAAAATTTTCAAAAACTAGTTGCTAAACAAAAGAAAATTTTGTTTAGAGACCAAAAAAAAAAACTAGATTTTTTAAATAAATTTAAAAAATATATAAAAAATTTAAACTCATAAATAATTTTAACTCGTAATTAAATCAAGGCGGTTAACAACAAATAATCACCAAAATGACAAAAAAAAAAAAAAAAAACAACCAAAAATTTTAAATAAATCATTTTACATAGATTTTTTAAATTTTTTTTTTAAAGTGCGGAGGAAGAGTGAACAGAAAACGAATAATTTAGTTTTAAAACCGGCTTGAAAAATAACGAAAAAACCCCTACTAAGCAAAACAAAACTGATAAATTTTAAAAGCAAAAAAATATTTAAAAAACAGAAACCTGAAGAAGTTGAAAATCGCCTGGTGCAAAACGAATTTGAGTAAACTACCAAAATCAACAACAAAAAACTTTTTGCCAACATAAAGAATCTCAACATCCTCATTTACTCAAGAAACAAAACATGCACAAAAAAAACTCCTCTCAACCTGTTTGCAATTCTTAAGAAAATTAAAAAATACGTTTTTTTAACTTTTTTATTCTTTCTTTACTACTAAGAAGCCTAAAAATAAGATAATAAAGATAAATAAAACACATCGAAAAAAAATATATGAAATAAACGAATGAAAAAAAATTATTGACATGTAAGATCTCAGCTTAAAGAAATCCTTAAATTTAACACAGTTCCTGTTTTTTTTTTTTTATTTTTTTTTTTTTTTAAACCAGACATAACTAAAGCAAATGAAAGAAAATAACTGAAAGATCTGTTAAAAAAAGGTCAGGTTTCAGGCAGATGCCACACACTTCACAGGGTTCCGCTAAATTATGATAAAAGCTAAGCTTAATATAGCAGCCAAAATAACCAAATACGAAGAAATGAGAATTTGCGGTAAGGTGTTTCAAATTAATGTAATAAAAAACAACAACAACAAAAAAATGGAAAGAAAAGGAAAATATAAACTGGGGATATTTTTTTAATTTTTGACTACATATCAGAATATAGAACACACTATAGCATTGAAAATAGTCTATAGTATAGACTAAAAAATAGTCTATAATATAGACTATAAAATAGTCTATACTTCAGCCTTTAAAATAGTCTTTGTTATAGACTACTTTATAGTCTAATGTAAAGACCATAAAATAATCTATAGTATAGACCATAAAATAGTCTACAGTATAGACCATAAAATAGTCTATAGTATAAACTATAAAATAGTCTATTGTATATACTATAAAATAGTCTATTGCATAGATTATAAAATAGTCCTTAGTATAGACTATAAAATAGTCCTTTGTATAGACTATAAAATAGTCCTTAGTAAAGACTTTAAAATAGTCTCTGGTACAGACTACTTTATAGTCTAAAGTAAAGACCATAAAATAGTCTACAGTATAGACTACAAAATAGCCTATAGTATAAACTATTAAATAGTCTATAGTAAAGGATTATAAAATACTTTATATTAAAGACTACTAAATAGTCTTTAGTACTAAAATAGTCTATAGTATAAACTATTAAATAGTCTATAGTAAAGACTATAAAATAGTCTATATTAAAGACTACTAAATAGGCTTTAGTACCAAAATAGTCTGTAGTATAGACTATAAAATAGTCTATAATTTAGACTATAAAATAGTCTATAGTAAAAACTACAAAATAGTCCTTTGTATAGACTATAGTATAGACTATAATATATAGTCTATAGTATAGACTATAATATAGTCTATAGTATAGACTATAATATATAGTCTATAGTATAGACTATAATATAGTCTATAGTATAGACTATAATATATAGTCTATAGTATAGACTATAATATAGTCTATAGTATAGACTATAATATATAGTCTATAGTATAGACTATAATATAGTCTATAGTATACACTATAATATATAGTCTATAGTATAGACTATAATATAGTCTATAGTATACACTATAATATAGTCTATAGTATAGACTATAATATAGTCTATAGTATAGACTATAATATATAGTCTATAGTATAGACTATAATATATAGTCTATAGTATAGACTATAATATAGTCTATAGTATAGACTATAATATATAGTCTATAGTATAGACTATAATATAGTCTATAGTATAGACTATAATATATAGTCTACAGTATAGACTATAATATAGTCTATAGTATAGACTATAATATATAGTCTATAGTATAGACTATAATATAGTCTATAGTATAGACTATAATATAGTCTATAGTATAGACTATAACATAGTCTATAGTATAGACTATAATATATAGTCTATAGTATAGACTATAATATAGTCTATAGTATAGACTATAATATATAGTCTATAGTATAGACTATAATATAGTCTATAGTATAGACTATAATATAGTCTATAGTATAGACTATAATATAGTCTATAGTATAGACTATAATATATAGTCTATAGTATAGACTATAATATGTAGTCTATAGTATAGACTATAATATAGTCTATAGTATAAACTATAGTATATAGTAGTATAGACTATAGTATAGACTATGATATATAGTCTATAGTATAGACTATAATATATAGTCTATAGTATAGACTATAATATAGTCTATAGTATAGACTATAATATATAGTCTATAGTATAGACTATAATATATAGTCTATAGTATAGACTATAATATATAGTCTATAGTATAGACTATAATATATAGTCTATAGTATAGACTATAATACAGTCTATAGTATAGACTATAATATATAGTCTATAGTATAGACTATAATATAGTCTATAGTATAGACTATAATATAGTCTATAGTATAGACTATAATATAGTCTATAGTATAGACTATATTATAGTCTATAGTATAGACTATAATATAGTCTATAGTATAGACTATATATAATATAGTCTATAGTATAGACTATATTATAGTCTATACTATAGACTATATTATAGTCTATACTATAGACTATATTATAGTCTATACTATAGACTATATTATAGTCTATACTATAGACTATATTATAGTCTATACTATAGACTATATTATAGTCTATACTATAGACTATATTATAGTCTATACTATAGACTATATTATAGTCTATACTATAGACTATATTATAGTCTATACTATAGACTATATTATAGTCTATACTATAGACTATATTATAGTCTATACTATAGACTATATTATAGTCTATACTATAGACTATATTATAGTCTATACTATAGACTATATATTATAGTCTATACTATAGACTGTATTATAGTCTATACTATAGACTATATATTATAGTCTATACTATAGACTATATATTATAGTCTATACTATAGACTATATATTATAGTATATTATAGTATAGACTATAATATAGTCTATACTATAATATAGTATAGTATACACTATAATATAGTCTATAGTATACACTATAATATAGTCTATAGTATAGACTATAATATAGTCTATAGTATACACTATAATATAGTCTATAGTATAAACTATAATATAGTCTATAGTATAAACTATAATATAGTCTATTGTATAGACTATAATATAGTCTATAGTATAAACTATAATATAGTCTATAGTATAGACTATAACATAGTCTATAGTATAGACTATAATATAGTCTATAGTATAGACTATAATATAGTCTATAGTATAGACTATAATATAGTCTATAGTATAGACTATAATATAGTCTATAGTCTATATAGACTATAATATAGTCTATAGTATAGACTATAATATAGTCTATAGTAAAGACTATGAAGTAGTCTATAGTAAAGACTATGAAGTAGTCTATAGTAAAGACTATGAAATAGTCTATAGTAAAGACTATGAAATAGTCTATAGTAAAGACTATGAAATAGTCTATAGTATAGTCTATTTTATAGACTATAAAATTGTCTTTTTTTATAAAATAGTATAGACTATATATATAGACTATAAAATAGTCTATATAGACTATATATGGACTATAAAATATTCTTTATAGATTATATATAGACTATAAAATAGTCTATAGTATAGACCTTAAAATATGTTATAGTATGGACTATAAAATAGTCTTTAGTATAAACTATAATATAGTCAAAAGTATAGGATATTTAGGTTAGAATTTTTATAACTTCCTAAAATATGTTCTGCTTATAAAAAAAACACTTTCTCTTTGTTTAACATTATTCAAAATTAATTAGTAATTAACACAAATTTATATTTCTTTTTATTATTCTAACTAAAGTCTAGTTAAGATTTTTGTTTACATATTTTTTTCTTAAAATTATTATTTGTCTATTTCTTTTTTTTATTATTACTATTTAGCAGGAAGTAGAAATTGTCTTTTTATTCCCAGCCAGTTAAACTATAAAAATACTTAGTCTAGTGCGTGCGTGTCTTTAACAACATTTCCGTTTGAAACAAAAAAAAAAAAAACTTACAACACTTTCGCTAGAGATTTTTTTCATTTATGAATTTTTTTCTAATCTTTGTTTTGGGGAAATATACAGACTTTCTCATGGCAAACTTAAACAAATAAAAAAAAATAAAGAAAAATAATAATTTTATAAAAGAATTCGTGCTTTTTCATAATTTTCATATTTTAAGGTTAAAAATTTAGTAGAAAAAATTTAGAAAGTTTAAAAGAATTCAAGAAATAGCTTCAATGGTAAGAGATAAAGGTAATTTCATGTTTAATATTAAAACAAAAAATATATTTAAATATTTAAAAAAAATATATAAATTGTTCAAAGTGCTAAAATATGTTTCACTGTTTAATAAAAGACGAAATGAATTATAAGAAAATCCAAATAAAATTTAAAAAATTTTTATATATAATTTTTTAAAATCACATTCAATTTGTTAATTTTTTAATAAACATTTTATTTTTATATTTATTTTCAAATTTCTCAAAAATTGTGAAACTTTTATTTTAAATAAAAGATTGAGATAGTAGACTTTTTTATAACCCTTAATACCTATTTTTTTAACAGCCCTCGTAGAGTATTATTTTGCAATTTATTAATCTTTATTACAAATTTTCGAAACTTTTGGCTCCTTTTTTAATTAACAGAAATGTTAATTAGTGTTTTTTTATAAATTAAATTGACATTTAAAATTCCAATTTTTTTCTCCTCTCCACTAATGATTAAATAAAACTTGATACTTATTTTATTAAACAAAAAAGAATTAACAAAACCATAATTAATTATGTTTTTTAAATTAAAAAAACATATTTCTTTTTTTTTTTTTTTTTTTTTTTTTTGTTAAGGCAAAATAATGACTTGACATAAAAATAAATTAAATTTAAATAAAATAGCGGTGTTTTTTCTAGCAAAAAAAAAAAATAATCACAACACTACAAAACAATACAAATTATTTCAAGGAGCGCCTCGTAAGTATAATTATTCTTATTATATATGTTTATGGCAACCAGAACATTTATAACAATGGCGCCACTTAAGGTTTTAAAATCGATTTTATACAAGTTTATGGCGGCACTTTTTTGCAATTTGTTGGCATTTTTCTATTTCTTTTTTTTCTCTTAAAACACATTTTAACTTATTTGCAATTTTTTTTTTTTGCTGGAAAATTATATAAAGCAAAAAAACCTACATTAACATTTTATGTTAAAACAAAACTGCCCTTAACAAATAAATAGTTAAAACCATAAAATATTTAGTTTTCTTGTTCATTTGCCAGCCCCTGCCATCAATCATTACAACCTTTTTTTTTCAAAAAATATTCTAATGGGATTTCAAAGTTCAAATACAAAACGCGTGCCCATCATATGTTAAAGATTACACAAAATCCCGCCCTAAGGGGGTTTTCTAAACAAACAAATGGTTAAGCCAATAAAAGTGATGCAAAAAAACCAACCAAACAATAGTTTTATGAGCTTAAATTAAAGATAAAGGTTATTTTTACCTGCTTTACTATTTCAATGTTGAGGTTATTTGATTTAAAACAAAAATCTTTTAAAGGAAAATTGAAAATTTTAACAAATTTTCAATGATTACTTAATATAAAGATTTGCCTAGTGTGAATAGGACAATAAGAAAATTTCCCTTTTTGATTTTAGGAAAATATAAAAGGAATATTGGGATTTTTTAATGTTCTTGGGGAATTGGAAATTTATACAAGAATTATAGAAAGTTAAAGGAATGTTTAACTAATATAAACGAAATTTACCTAGTGTGAATAGGGCAATAAGAAAATATCCCTTTTGATAAAAAAAATATAAGAAGATTGTTGGGTTTTTAATGTTCCTGCGGAATTGGAAATTCATACAAAAACTATAGAAATGTATGGGAATGTTTAATATAAACAAAATTTACCTGGTGTGAATAGAACAATAAGAAAATATAAGAGGAATATTGGATTTTTTAATTTTTCTTTAGGAGTTAGAAATTCATACAAAAACCATAGAAAAATATGGAAATGTTTGATTTTAGGAAAATATAAGAGGAATATTGGGATTTTTAATGTTCTTGGGGAATTGGAAATTTATACAAGAATTATAGAAAGTTAAAGGAATGTTTAACTAATATAAACGAAATTTTCCTAGTGTGAATAGGACAATAAGAAAATTTCCCTTTTGTTTTTAAGAAATTATAAGAAGAATGTTTGGTTTTTTAATGTTATTGGTGAATTGGAAATTCATACAAAATCTATATAAAGTTATTTGAATGTTTAACTAATATAAAGGAGGTTTGCCTAGTGTGAATAGAACAATAAGAAAATGTCCCTTTTGCTTTTAATAAAATATAAGAATACTGTTGGGTTTTTTTAATGTTCTTGGGGAATTAGAAATTCATACACAAAACTATAGAAAGATATGGAAATGTTTAACTAATGTAAATAAAATTTACCTAGTGTGAATAGGACAATAAAAAATTTTACTTTTGCTTTTAGGAAAATATAAGAAAAATGTTGGTATTTTTTTAATCTTGGGAAATTAGAAATTCATACAAAAACTATAGAATAATATGGGAATAATTAACTAATTTAAATGAAATTTATCTAGTGTGAATAGGACAATAAGAAAATTTCACTTCTGCTTTTTAAGAAAATATAAGGAAAATATTGGCATTTTTTAAATTTTCCTTTAGGAATTAAAAATATTTATAGAAACTATAAAATGTTTTGGGAATGTTTATTTTAATAAATTAAATTTACCTAGTGTGAATAGGGCTTTTGCTTTTGAGAAAATATAACAGAAATGTTAGATTTTTTTTAATATTCTTTGGTAAACTTTACTTCAAGATGAAATTTTATATCAAACAAATTAACAACAAAAAAATTACTTTAAGAATTTTTAAAAATATTTAAGAAACAAAATTTATTTTTTCTTATTTTTAAGGAAAATTTAAAATATAATTTTATAATGGAAATTTCAAAATAATAATTTGGGAGTTTTTACTTCGATTTTAAACAAAAAACCTTTAAGAAAATATATATATTTTAAAAAATTAATTCAACAATTACTGAATACATTTAACACAAGGGAAATTTGTCTAGTGGGAAAAGGATATTAAGAAAATACAAATGGAATTTATAACAGGGAAATTTAAAAGAATATTTAGTAATATTTTACTTTATTTGTAATTAATGACTTTTAGGGGTAAAACGTAAAATATGTTCAAATACTTAATATATTAAAAATACCGAAAATTTGCCTAGTCAGAAAAGGAAAATGCAAACATATAATGGAATTTCATAATAAGGAAAATTTAAAAGAATATTTTTGGATTTCTTTTAAGCAAAAACTTTTCATAAAAATCTCTAAAAATTACAGAATAATTTTAATATAAATTTAATTGTCTAGTGTGAAAGGGGTATTAAGAAATTAAGAACATAATTTTATAATAGTAGAGATTGAAATTATGTTTTAGCAATTTTTTACTTACTTTCAAACCTTTTAGTGGAAAAATGTAAAAAATTACTTAATATATTAAAAATACATAACATTTGCCTAGTCTGAAAAGGAAAATACGAACATATAATGGAATTTCATAATAGGGCAATTTAAAATATTTTGGGAATGTTTTACTTCAATTGTAGGCAAATAAACTTTAAGACAAATTAAAAAAAATTTTCAATAATTACTCAATATATTAAAAACAAAAGAAATTTACCTAGTGTGAAAAGGACAATAAGAAAATATAAAAAATGTATGGTAGGGAAATATAAAAGTATATTTTGGGAATGTTTTACTTAAATTTAAGGCAAAAATATTTTAGGGAAAGATTTTTGAAATCACACAAAAAAACATTGATTAGTGTGAAAGGGGCATTAAGTAAATATAAATGAATTTTATAATAGCAGAGTTTAAAATAATGTTTTAGCAAATTTTTACTTAATTTTAAACCTTTTAGGGCCAATATGTAAAAAATGTTCAATAACTACTTAATTTATTAAAAAAAACAAAAAAATTGCCTAGTGTAAAATGGAGTATATAATGGAATTTCTTAATAGGGAAAATTAAAAGAATATCTTGGGAATTTTTTACTTCTATTTTACACAAATACCTTTTGGGGAAATTTATAAAAAATGTTCTATGATTATTGAATATATTGAACCCAAAGCAATGTGTCTAGTGTGAAAAGGACACTACGAAAATATTAAATAATTTATTAATAGGGAAATTTACAAGAAAATGAAAATTGAAAATTTGTTACTTTAATTTAAATTTTTTACATGAAATTTGTAAAAAAAAATTTATTATTACGGAATATATTGAACACAAAATAAATTAGCTTAGTGTGAATAGAACAATAAAAAATATAAAATAATTTGGTAATAGGAAAACTTAAAAGAATATCTTAATTTTTTTTTTTTTTTTTCGATTTTATACAAATAAAGTTAGCGGCAGTTTGCAAAGAAATCATTCAAAAATTACTGCGTATATTAAACATTAAGGATATTTGTCTAGTGTGAAAAGGACAATAAGAAATTAAGTATAAACGAAATATAGAGAAATTTGAATAATAGGGAAATTTGAAAGAATATTTTGGGAAATTTTTACTTTAAATTTAAGCAAGGACAATAATAAAATAGAAAGAATTTATATACGAATATTTTGGGAAATTTTATTTCTTTTATTTCCTTTTAAGGGGAAAAATATTTAAAATAAATTTTAACATATTTGAATTTTTCCTTTATGAATTGGAAATTTTATTAAACTTATGGAAATATTTGAAAAATGTTGCACATATTTAACTACTACAGTTTTATAATGAGGAAATTAAAAAGAAAAAATTTGGGAAATTTTTTGAAATATTTGTGAAATAAAATAAATTTTTCCAAATTTTCTAATAAAAATTTAAAGTTTCATAATATTAAAATCGATTAATGGATTTTTTCAAAAGTTTTATTTAAAAGAAATTTACTAATATTTTTTAAAATTAAAAGAAAGTTTATATGGATATTTTTTAAATCTGGAATATTTTTAAATCTTTTTAGAAAATTATTTAAAAAAACTCCAATTTTGAAAGGAAATAAAAATTATGTCTTTAATTTCTTATTGGAACATTTAACATGATTTTCTCTATTACTAAGCAATTTTTTTATTCATACATATTTTTATTTAAAAAGCATATTTAAACTTATTTTACTAATTAATCATAATTTTTCTTTATTTTCAGGTAAATTTAACAAATTTAAGACCTGTTTTCACACAAAAAAAATCAAATTTCATATATTAAGGTAAATATTAATTATTTTTGAATTAAATAAAGCGAAAAACAGTTATTTTTTGAAAGCATATTTTTGCATAAAAGAGCATATTTTAAATTTAGACACATATTTTAAAGAAATGGTGTATATTCAATAATTTTTAACAAATTTTATTAATTTAGCTGGGAAAATAGTTATTTTACCAAAGCATTTTTATACCCTACACCGACATAGGTGGTTGGGGTATAATGCGTTTGTGCTAATGTTTGTAACGCACAAAAAAAATTATCGGACCCCCACCTTAAAGTATACCGTTCGACTCAGAATCACTTTCTGAGTCGATTTATAGGTCTAATTTTTAGCTCCTACAGAATGGTGTAGAGTATCATATGGTCGGTCTTGACCGACTATAGTTTTTCTCTCGTTTTGCATAAAAAAGCTTATTTTTAATTTAGTGACTCATTTTTAAGAAAAGTAACATACTTTTTTAACTTAAGTCAAATTTATTAGTAATAAAATTAATCTATATAGAAAAGAAATTATTCTACGAAAGCTTATTTTTGCATAAAAAGGCTTATTTTCAATTTTAGAGACTTATTTTTAAGAAAAATTATATATTTTTCTATTTTAAGTCAAATTTATTTATAAAATATTTAATCTATATAGAAAAGAAGTTATTCGACGAAAGCATATTTTTGCATAAAAAAGCTTATTTTTAATTCAAATCTATATTTTAAAGAAAAAGTTCTTATTTTTCATATAAAGTAAAATCCATTGGTATTTAAACTAATTTAGCTAAAAAAAATGTAATATTACGAAAGCATATTTTAGCATAAAAAAGCTTATTTCTTAAAATAGAGACTTATTTTTAAGAAAAGTTTAAATTTATTCCATTTTAAGTCAAATTTATTGCTAAAAGAATTAATCTACACCGAAAAAAAGTTACTCTACGAAAGCATATTTTTGCATAAAAAAGCTTATTTTTAATTTAAATCCATATTTTAAAGAAAAAGTTCTTATTTTTCATGTTAAGTAAAATTTATTGGTATTTAAATTAAGCATATTTTTGCATGAAAAAGCTTATTTTCTAATTTAAAGACTTGTTTTTAAGAAAAGTTATACATTTTTAATTTTAAATCGAAATTATTGATAATAAAAGTAACACAGAAAAGTGGTAATTCTACGAAAGCATATACAAGCTTATTTTTAATTTATAGACATATTTTCAAGAAACGTTATAATTTTTTTATTTTAAATCAAATTTATTAATAACAGAATTAATCTACATAATCTGCATATTTTAGCATAAAAAGCTTATTTTTAATTTAAATAGATATAAAAAAGTTCTTATTTTTCACGTAAAGTAAAATCTATTGATATTTAAATTAATTTAGCTAAAAAATTTAATATTATGAAAGCATATTTTAGCAAAAAAGGCTTATTTTAAATTTTAGAGATTTATTTTAAAGAAAAATTATATATTTTTTATTTAAAGTAACATTTTTTGTTAATAGAATTAATCTACATAGAAAAGAAGTTATTTTAAAATAACACTGTACATAGCATAAAAAGCACTGTTTTAGCATAAAAATGCATATTTTTTCTTTATATTAAATACTTATTTTTAAGTAAAGTTATATTTTTTAATATTTTAATAAAATTTTTTGATAATAGAATTAATCTACATAAAAAAGAGATTATTCTATGAGAGCATATTTAAGCATAAAAAGCTTATTTTTTAATATAGTGACTTATTTTTAAGAAAAGTTAAAAATTTTTTATTTTAAATCAAATTTATTGGCAGTAGAATTAAACTTCATAGAAAATAGGTTATTTTACGAAAGCATATTTTAGCATAAAAAAGCTTATTTTGAATTTATACATATTTCAAGGAAAAATTACATATTTTTTTAAGCAAGATTTATTGGCATTTTAATTATTTTAGCTAGAAAATAAGTTATATTTTAGCATAAAAAAATTATTTTAACTTTGGTGGCATAATTTAATATTAAAGAGTCATTTTTTCTATAGGAACGCAAAATAATTATTACTTAAATGAATCTAGCTAGAAGAGAGGATATTTAATGAAAGCATATTTTAGCATAAAAAGCTTATTTTAAATTTATTGACATATTTTAAAGAAAAATTACATATTTTTGGATTTAAAGTAAAATTTATTGATGTTTTCATTAAGTTAGAAAATAAGTTATTTTGCATAAGCATATTATAGCATAAAAAAGCTTATTTTAAATTCAGAGTTATATTTTATTGTTAAAGTGGCATTTTTTTTTATATGAACGCAAAATTATTATAACTTAAATGAAACTAGCTGGAAGAGAGGTTATTTTATAAAAGCATATTTTAGCATAAAAAAGCTTGTTTAAACCTTTAAGGAAATAAGACATATTTTTAAATTTATGTAAAATTTAACGATATTTAAATAAATATAGCTACAAAACAGGTTATTTTACCAAAGCATATTGGAGCATAAAAAAGCTTACTTTTAACTAAAAGACATATTTTAAAGGAAAAATGCAAAATTTCAAACATTTAATTGCTTTTAACATGTTTTTTATAAAATCCAGGAAGTTAAAAAAATGTCTACATATCTTGTCTTATATGTTTGCGGCTTATTTCGCTTAAAAAACGGCATATTTTAAACTAAGTTTTAAATATTTTCCAAGAAAAACATATTTTTTTAATACAATTTTACAAATAATTTTTCTTCATTTTCTTTTAGCTAAACAGCTGTTTTTTATTTGTATTATTTTTATAAACAAAATTTATAGAAACAATAGAAATATGACCTTCTTCCAGTCCATTACCCTAATTGAATTTATTTTATAATTAATTTTAAATTGTAATATTTACTTAAAACACTTGTTTAAATATTAAATGTTAAATAAAAGCAGGCCTAATAAATATAAAGAGTTTATTTAAAACAAATACATATAACAATTAAATTTAATATTTAAAAGAAATAAAAAATCCCCTATAATATAATAAACAATTCCTGGTTATTATTAATAAAGCATTAATAATAACCAGGGCTCGGAATTTCAGAAAAATTAATGTCTTTTAACTTCACTGACTATAACAATATTGTTATTTAAAATTTTTTGTTTCTGTTCTTTTTAAGATTTTTGTTGTTTATGAATACCCTTATTATTTCTAACATTATTTTATTATTCAAATTTCTTTACATAGTTTTATTTAATGTTTTACAATTTAAATAGTAGAATAACATATAATTTTTCTTTTTTTTTTCTTTATTTAAAGATTTGTTGTTTAACAAATGTTTCTTCATTTTATCTTTGTTTTTCTCTTGAAATTTAATGCTTAAAAATAAATAATACTTTAAAAAAATAATGCGATGCAGTCATAAAATCTTAAAGTACTTGAACAAAAAAAAAATAGATAAGAATTTAAGACTAGACAATCTTATGAAAAAAATAAAGTACTCGTATCAGATGACTTTGTAAGATAAAAGCTAAAGGAAACCTTTAATTAAATTCTAGTTTATTTTTAATATTTACTTCATTAGAAACTTAAGAAGAAATACTGCAAAAATGATATAAAAACAAATATAGAAATCATTAAAAATTGTTAAATTTAAAAGTTCCTGAGAATTTTAAAATAGTAAAACTTAAAACCATTTAAAAATATATATTTTTTTTATAAAAACAACTTCTCCCTTTAATTGTTTTGACTTTGAAAACAAATCTTAAACGTTTATGATTGATAGATAATCTATCATCATTAAAATCTTTTATAATAAAAAAAAATACCAGCCTCTAAAATTAAACATTTAAAGGTCTTAAACGATTGTGGACAAGACTCTCCTTTAAGCCTTACAGCTTTTAAAACTGCAGTGAGTTTTTTTCTGCTATAAAACAATAAATGGGTTTGGCCATTTTTTTTTTTTTTTTTTGCTAAACCAAACAAATAATCATAAAATATTGTAATTTTTTATTTAATATAGAAAAAATAACTTTAAATACTTGTTCACCTACAAAACCTATAAAAAAATAATCATAATACTTTAATGAAAGTTGTCTTTAATTTTTTCTAAATAATAATGGTTTTTGTTATGTTTAGAAAGAGAAAAATAAAATAAATATGACTGACCCTGGTCAATAGGAACTGAATTGATTTTATATTATTTAAATCTTGCTGGTTTTTTATGTTTTAAGAATATAAACTAAACCATAATAAAAAAAAATAATCATAATAAACAATTTATTTTAATAGTTGTTTATAGTAATTATAGATTATGTTTTTATTATTTATTTATAGATTATTTTTATAACAAAAGATTAAGGGAACAAATAGGAAAAAAATACATAGAAAACATAAAAGAGTTATAAAAAAATAAAGGTGGGAGTTTAGAAAAACCTGGGAATGATTTGGTTAAAAAAAAAAGAGTTATTTAAATTTTAAAGCTTTAAAGTCGTAGTCGACGTGAGAAATAGTAGCAGCTGTAGTTAAAATTGTAATAGAATTAATAATCATATTTATAGTTAAAGTTATGGTTGAAGTTTTTCGTCATAGTAGCAGTTCTAGAATAATTCATAATAGAGTTCATAGTCACAACAATATGTTGTTTAATTTAAAATATATTTTTAATTCGTAGCCATAAACAAATTCATAGTCTTAGTCGGCGTAAAATATCATCCCAATTCTATTACATTCTAAAGAATTTAAAGCCATAATTAAAGCCAAAGAATTAATAGTCATATTTATAATTAAAACTATAGTTGAAGTCATTAGTCATAGTCAAAGTTCTAGAATCAGTCATATTAAAGTTTATAGCCATAGTAGAACGTTGTAAATTTTAAATTTAATTTTTATGCTACTTTTGGTAGCATAATTCGTAGTTATAAACAAACTGAATGCCCTAGTCAACGTAAAAACTAAACACAGTCCTACACTTTGTAAAGTTAGTAAAGTTTATAATTAAAGCCAAAAAATTAATAGTAATATTTACAGTTCAAAACTATAGTTGAAGTGATTAATCATAGTAGCAATTCTAGAATAAGTAATAAAAACTATAATAGTCATAGCAGAATGTTTTGTAGTAAAACATATATTTTTAAGCTATTTTTTGTAGCTTTATTCGTAAACAAACAAACACAGTCCTAGTTTTTTTTAGGATTAATAGTCATAATTAAAGCCAGAGTAAATTTCGAAATTTTTATCATAAACAAAATCAATTAAAGAAAAATTTAATCATAAACAAAATCAAAACCAATTGTAGTGCAAGTCATAATAAAGTTCAATCATAATCAAAAATCTACTTTTATAACAGAATTTATAGACATAAATAAACTCAAAATCATAATTGATGTGATAAATATGTAGTTGTAGTTCTATTCAACTTTAATAGTCATAGTTTTAATTAAAATTATAGCTAAAGTCTCAAATTTAACAATAAATAAAATCATAGTTGTAGTTTTGGATCAAAGCATAAAAGATTTCTTATTTGACTATGAATATTATGTAGTAAAAATTTTAAAATGTATTTTTATGCTATTTTTACAGCTTTTTAACTACAATCGCTGGTGTTGTTAAAAAGGTGATATAATTTATAGTCATATTTATAGTTAAAATCATATTTAAAGTCACAATAGTCGCTGATCTAATTTATGTCATAATAAATTTCGTAATCAGAACCAAATATTATATTATCAAAACTCTATTTTTTATTTGCTATTTTTGTAGCAGAATACATAGTCACAAATTCATTCAAATAGTCGCAGTCCTTTCTAGTCGCAATAGAATTAATAGTTATAATAATATTTAATTTAAAAATTAAAGGCACTAATGAAATCATAGTTGCAATTCTGATATAAGTCATAATAAAAATGCGCAAAGGCCATACCCTATGATATGTAATGAAAATTATATCTTCATGCTATTTTTGTACCAAAATTCATAGCATAATGAACTCAAAGTTATAGTCAATGTGATAGTCACAGTTCTAGTCAAAGTTGTAGTAGAATTAATAGTCATAATAATATTAAAAGTCATAATGGAAATAAAAAATTAAATTATGGTCGCAGTTTTAATGCAAGTCATAATAAATATGCTGCAAAGTCCGAGTAGTACGATATGTAATGAAAGATGTTTTTATGCTAGTTTTGTAACAGAATAAATTAAGTCAAAATCATAGTCGACATGACAAATAGTCATAATTCTAGTCAAAATTTATAGTAGAATTAATAATCAAAATAATAGTTAAAGTCATAATGAAAATCATGAATGAAATCATAGTAAAAATCGTAGACGTAGTTCTAGTGAAAGTCATAATAAAATTGCTAATGAAAGTTATAGTAATTATTTTTGTAGCAGAATTCATAGTCAAAAATAAACTCAAAGTCATAGTCCATGTGATGAATAGTCCTAGTTCTAATCAGAGTTGTAGTAGAATTAATTATTTAAAATCAAAGTCATAATTGAAATCATAGTATAAATCGTAGTCATAGTTCTATTTAAAGTCATAATGAAGAATGCTGCAGTCATAAATGAAATTTAAATTTAACAATAAATAAAATCATAGTAGCAATTAAACAAATATGATAACTCTCTTATTCAATTACGAATATATTTAAGCTATGTAAGTTATTTTTGTAGCAGCATTCTTGATCTTAAAAGAACTCTCATAGTCATAGTCGATTTACTAAATAGTCGCAATTCTAGTATTAGTAGAATTAATAGTCATAATTAAGGCCAGCATCAATTTCGAAATCACTAATTTTTATTATAAATAAAATCATAGTGCCTACAGGTCTAGTACAAATCATAATAAATTTCGTAGTCCTAGCCGAATATTATATAACATAAAATAAATATATAGACTATTTTTGTTGCAAATTCGTAGTCATATATTAACTCCAAGTCATAGTAGAACTAATATAATTATACTCAAAATCCTTATTGATGTCACAAATGAAGTCATAGTAAAAATCGTAGTCGTGGTTTTAGTACAAAACATAATAAAATTCGTTATTGTAGCCCAAGGTTACGTAAATATAAGCAAATATAAGAATCAATTGTTTATGCTATTTTTGTTGCAATATCCGTAGTTATAAATAAACTCGAAGTCATAGTAGAATTAATAGTCAAAATTATAATTGAAGTCGCAAATGATCGCAATTTTAACACAAGATATAATACTTAAAATCTGTAAACTTAGCCGAATGTTACGTAATAAAAAATTAATTTTTATTATAGTTTGTAGCAAAATTTATAATCAAAATATGATCCGTAGTAATAGTCCTAAACGAATTAATTATAAAATTGAAGCCTAAGTAATAGTTGAACTTAAATAAAAATATTATAGTAAAAATCTTAATGACACATCTAATAAAAGTCATAATAGATTTCGTAGTCATAGTCAAATTCGTAATTGTAGTAATTATCTAAGTCCTACTCTAATTCTTCATGGAATTCTTAGTGAGAGAAGTAACTGAGTCTCACGGTCAAAAATATAGTTGTATTGCAAATTAAAATCATGATCAATGTCTTTGTAAAGGACGTAGCTGAAAATCATAGTCTAGATCTAATAAGTCATAATAGATTTCGTAGTCATAGTCGAATTTGTAATTGTAGTAACAATCTAAGTCGTATTCTAATTCTTTATGGAAGTCTCACGGTAAAAACTTTAACAGAATTTCAAATTATAAACATTAAGAATGTCTTCCTAGAAGACGTAGCAGAAAAATTTATAAGCGGAATCATAGCCGAAGACGTCGTTAGTGTTGTGATGGACATTTTTAAATTCAAACTAAAATACATCATGGTAGAACTTTTATTAGACTTCATAGTGAATAACATATCTAAAGTTTTAGCCAAAGTCAATTTACAATTGCAAACAAAGTGGATGTCGTAGTTAGTATCGTAATGGAAATTTTAATAGATGTGAGAGATGTAACTGAGTATTACGGTCAAAAATATTGTAGAATTTCAAATGAAATGTTTCAAATGTCTATGTAAAAGACGTATGTAGCTGACGAAGCTATAATTGAAATCACAGTCAAAGACGTAGTTGGTGTTATAGTGGAAATTATAGATTTCAATGTGATAATTTCAAACTACAATCGATAATAGTAGAACTGTTATTAGAATTCATAGTGAATGACGTAGCTAAAGTTATAGCCGAAGTCTATGTACAATACAGTTATAGTGTATGTTGTAGTTAGTGTCATAATGGAAATTTCAGTAGATATGATAATGAGAGACGTAACTCACGTTCAAAAATAAGTTTAAGAATTTAAAATTACAATCATTAGCAATGGCTTTGTAAAAGTTGTAGCTGAAAAAATAATAATCAGAATCACAACCAAGATCGTAGTTGTTATTGTAGTGCAAAGTTAAAGTTATAATTCAAACTACAATCGATCATAGTAAAATTTTTATTAGGGTCTATAATGAATGACATATCTAAAGTTATAGGCGAAGTCAATTTACAATTGCAATCATAGTGGATGTCGTAGTTAGTGACGTAATAGAAATTTCAATAGAAATCATCTTCAAATCATTTACAATCGAAATCATAGCCGAATTCCTATTTATAGTTGAAGCATAGTCATAAACGAATTTCTGATTTTATGGTAGTAGAAGACGTAGCTGAAGTCTTAGTCAAAATCGTAGTTCGAAAAGAAATCTTTGTCAATGATGTTGTAAATGTTTTATAGTCATAGCGTAACTGCTGTTTTTTTTTTACGTTTAAGTCAAAGTTACTGTCGAAGACGTATTTGATGTTGTAGTGAAAATTTCTGTAGAAAGTAAAGTTATAATTCAATTGAAAAAAGTCGTAATTGAATTTTTATTGTCAATGACTTTTTAGATACTATATAGTCGCAGACGTAGATGCATTTTTTTACATATTCTAGTTAAAATTACTGCCGAATTCGTAGTTGTTGTTGTTGAAAAAATTTCAAAATAATTAAAAGGTAAAGTTCAATTCACAATCGAAGTCATACTTGAATTCTTATTTTAATTTAAATTGTATAACGTAGCTCACAGTCGAATTCCTATTTTAATTTATAGTCTATGATGTAGCTGAAGTCGTAGTCAAAGTGTAATACAAATTTCAAAGCAAAATTATTATCAATGTATTTCTAATTGTTATAGTTAAATTTAAAGACAAAATTTTAGTTGACACTGTGGAGGAAATTTAATTTTAATAGAAATCATAGTTAAATTAATACTCGACTTCCTATTTGAATTTATAATAAAAGATATAACTAAAGTCATATTTTTTATAGCACAAATTTATTTTTCTAATATTAAAGGTCATTCCCTGACTGATATTATAAAATCGTAATAAAAAATGTTACAATTTTGTAACATAAATTGATTTTATTTTTTCTTAATAACACCATTCTTTTTATTATATTGTGGTTTTTTTGAACAAAATTTTGTAATTTATTAATGAAATGAATTTTAAAGCATGTTCAGCACATTTTATTTATTTATTTTTTTTTTTTTCTTGAGTTTTTTTTATTAAATGTTTTTGGAGACTTTTTTTATTTTATTTATTTTATTTGTTATTATTTTTATTTTATTACGTTTTGAGTTTGGGGTATAAATAAATGAAAACCCAGAGACATAATAAACAATTGATACCAATAATTCAGTTAAGTTTTTTATTTTATTTATTTTTTTACCCATCAACTTAATTATTAGTTAAGGCACGTTTTTCCAACAATTGACATTTAGTGTTTAAGTTTTTTGACCATTGGATTATGATTTTTCAAATGCTTTGTTACTTTTTTTGTTTAAAATGGGTCACACACGATTTTGTATTGGTTTTTTTGTTTTAGTTTTAAATTTTATATTTATTTAAAAAAATATAGATCATTTTGGTTTATGGTATTCCATAAAGGTTTTGGAAATAAAATAAAAAATATTTGACATTTTTAACATTTTTTTAAAGATTTAATTATAGTGTTTTTTTTTAAGACGTTTAAAATCGTGTTTAAATTTAAACTCACGATTTTAAATGGGAATAATAGAAAATGAAAAGTTAATTTTTATTTTGTATTTTTGGTATTTATATATATATTTTTTTTTAAATAAATTTATTTTTTCTTTAAAATTTACTTAAGCTTTTGCATTCTTTTCCAATAAAATAACCTTCTTTTCTAAAATCTAAAATCTTTTGCAAATAATATAAATCTTGTTTTTTTAATAAATTTTGTAAATTTTAGTATTATTTTGTTTATTTGCTTTTTTTCAAAAATCTTCCGCTTTTTGAAACAAAAGTAGTTTTTTTTTAAATAAAATATAAATACAAATTGTAGGTCATTATAAAATCCAACCTTGACTTCAAATGTTATACTGCTGGTAGTATGGTGTTCAAATCCAATAAAAAAAAACCTCATGTAAAAAATACAAATTAAAATTGTCTTAGAGGCGACAAAAAAGGTTTAATTTTGCTGGTTTATTTTAAAGCAAAAACTTGTGGTGACTTTGTTTGCAAAATAAATACAAAAAAAAAACAATAAAAAAGCTTATTACAGCAAAAAAATTAAGTTTAATTTAATGGAATTAAAAAATCCCTTTTGAAATAAAAACAATTAACAATTTAATGAGGTTTTTTTTATTAAAAAAATTACAGAAGGTGGTCAATTTAAAGAGAACCAAAGAGACAATTATTTTCTTAGAGAAAAGTTATAGGGAATTAGAGTTAATATTTATAAGTTACTGTAAATTTTGACAAAATTTTGTTGATAACTTCTACTGCGAATAACTCTATGACTTTGAGCATAAAATCCCAGTAACTTCCAATATTAACTTCGTTTATTATTTTAAATAGGATTCGTCTATAATCCTCACTAATTTCATTTAAGCTTTCAATTATGTCTTTAAATATGAGATTGACTATGACTACAAATTAACTGTGAATATGATCATGTCTTCCACTATGACTTTGACTCTCACTTCAGCTAAAATATTTACTACAACTTCAACTATAGCTTCGTCTACAGCTTCGACTATTAATTCTAATACGACTACGACTAAAGCCTACTAATTTCAATTAAGCTTCCAATAATGACTTTAAATATGAGAGTTAATAAGACTACAAACTAACTGTGAGTACGATCATATTTTGGACTAAGATTGTGATTCTCACTTCAGCTAAAATATTTGCTATAACTTCGATCATTGACTACGAATTAACTGTGAATATGAATATGATCTTCGACTATGACTTGACTCTTACTTCAGTTATAATATTAACTGTAACTTCGACCATGACTTCATCTACAGCTTAAACTATTAATTCTATATGACGAAAGCTTTTAGTTATGATTTCAAATAAGAGATTAACTACGAATTATTTCTCAATATGTATAATCATGTCTTAGACTATGACTTTCGCTCTGAGTTCAGCTATAATATTTGCTATAACTTCGATCATGACTTCGTCTACAACTTCGACTATTAATTCTAATATGATTACTATGACTTTAACTTCAGTCATAATATTTACTATAACTGAAGCTATGGTTCTAATTTCAATTAAGCTTTCAATTATGTCTTTAAATATGAAAATGACTATAACTACGAATTAGTTGTGACTTTATTCATGGATTCAACTATGATTTCGACTCTCGCGTCAGCTATAATATTAACTATAACTTTGACCAGGTCTTCGTCAACAACTTCGTCTATTAATTCTAACATATGACTATCAATAATAAGACTACGACTAACGACTACTAATTTCAATTAAGCTTTAGATACGAGAGTGACTACGAACTTATTGTGTCTATATTCATGTCTTAAAATATGACTTTAACTTTCACTTCAGCCATAATATTTACTATAACTCAAGCCATAATTCGTCTAAAGTTTCCAACATTAATTCTAATATGACTACGAATAGTATGACTATGACTAACGTCTACCAATTTCGATTAAGCTTTCAATTACGACTACGAACTAATTGTATTTATATTCATGTCTAAAAGTATTTGTTTTTTTTTTTTTCATATTACTATGGATGATATGACCATAACTATGACTCTAATTTTTGTTATGACTACGATTATAAATTCGACTTTTTCTTTGTTTATGACTTAAACTACAACTTGCTTTGAGTTTAACTATAACTTTGACTACGAATTTCATAGTAACTTAAAGTTCGTCTTTGACTGAAACCACGGCTATATAACTTCGACTACGTCATCAACTGTAATTTTTAATAAGACTACGGAATTGAATATTACTTTAAACATAGCTTTGACTATGATTTCAAACTCTTTAACTATAATTTAGGCTACAAATAATAAATTAGGTTTTAAATTCTACTACCAATTCAACTTAGTTTTTATTTATAACTTCGACTACGACTTCAACTATAATTTTCAATAAGACTACGAAATTGATTATTACAAACTCCAATATGACTATGGCTTTAACGATAACAATAGCCAATATTAGCTATAACTTTGACTATAAAAAATATTGTAAATTCAACTACAACTTAAACTTTGTTTTCATTAATGACTTCGACTACGACTTTCACTACAACTTTGACCACGTCTTTAACTGAAATTTCCAAAATGTCTACGGCATTTTCTGTAAACTTAACTAGGGTTTTGACTAAGATTTTAATTATGATTTTAACTACAAATTCAAATACAATTTAAACTATAATTTTTATATGCCTTGAAGATTTTAGCTAAAATTTCGTCTATGGTCTCAACTATAAAATTGATTATGAATTCAATTATTTTTTCGACTTTGTTTTCATTTATGACATCGACCACGAACTTTACTGTAACTTCGACGTCACTTCAACTAAAACTTTCAATATGACAATAGTATTGACTGTAAATTTAACTATAACTTTGACTACGATTTTAACTGTAAGTTCAACTATAATTTTTAATAAGACTATGATAGCTTGGACTATGATTTCGAATATTTTAACTGTATTTTATACTACGACTTTAATTATAAAGTAGATTATCAAATCAACGATGATTTCAACTTTGTCTTTATGTAGGACTTTGACTGCGACTTCAACTACGAACTCCAAAAAGACTACGGAATTGACTATAATATTATATATGGCTTTGAAGTGATACCTTACGTACTTATACTTTACAAATTAGTTTTAAAAATAATCAATTTTTCATTTTTAAGTTTTTATTTTGTTGTCATTCAATTTTTTGAATGACAATGTTACTTTAACTACGATTTAATCCTTAAGTTCTAGAATACCTTTGAATTAAATCAGCTAAAACTACGATTATAATTTCATCTATTGAATAGTTTATAAATTTAACTAGGATTTCTGCAAACATCATTTATGATTTCGAATACGACTTTAACTAAAACTTTCAATGTGACTACGGCATTTACTGTAAATTTAACTGTGATTTTGACTATTGCTTTCAACTACGAATTTAATTATAAATTAAATTATGAATTCAACTACGATTGAAACTTTGTTTTCATTTATGACTACCACTTTAACTACTAATTTTGATATGACTACCGCATTAACTATAATTTTAACTATGACTTCGACTATGATTTTAACTATAATTTCAACTACGATTTAAACCATAACTTCGAAGTTAAATTGAAGTTATACTTCGACTATAACACTGGCTATTATTTAAGCTAAAATTCCGGCTATGATTCAAATATAAAATCGGTTTCAGCTATAACTTTGTGGTCATTATCACTATGACTACGACATCAACTATAACAATGACTACGCCTTTAACTAAAACTTAGACTACGACTTCAACTATAAGATGAAATAGGTTTAAGAAATTGACTTTAAAATTAATTATGGTTTTGACTATGACTCCGACTATGATTTAAACTAAACTTTGGCTACGATTTAAATCATAACTTCAAGTATGTTTTTGACTTAGACTATTCAACTATAAAAATTATACATATTCAAGTATAACTTCGACATTTTCTTAGTTTATAAGTTCGACATTGACTTTTTTTAAGCACTGGATATAGCTTTGACTACGAGTCGTAGTCTATGACTTTATCTATAACTTTTAATATAACTTTATCTATAACTTTAATATAAATATAACTTTTACTATGACTTTAAAAATGTTTTTAACTATAACTTCGACTATGATGACAATTATACCAATAACAGCGACGTTAGCTATTATTTTTACTACGACTTCAACTATGAATTTAACCAGAAATTTTACTATGACTTTAATTATAACTTCGTTTATGACTATAAGTTCCAATATGACTATAATTTTTATTTAAAATTACACTAAAATTTGCTATTACATTTACTACGACTTCAACCATAAATTTACTATGAATTTAACTAGAAATTTTACTATGACTTTAATTATAACTTCCAATATGACTATAATTTCTATTTAAAATTACACTAAAATTTTAACTACGATTTGGATTAGATTTTAATTATAATTTCAACTATACGACTTTTTTCACATTGACTACAACTTTTAATTAGAGTTCATGTATGATTACAACATAATTGTATCTATTTCTAAAATTAACACGTAACATTTTATCATTTGACATGCCATACATCTTAATTTTTTAAACATCAAATTAAAAAAATAAAAAAACCTAAAAGAAAGTCATGTAAATTTATTTTCTTAATTGTTTTTCAAAAGAAATTTTATTTTCCTTTCCAAAAAATAAAAATCGATCGATATTACAAAATTACAACACTTTTACTTAACTAATTGATTTCCTAGTTATAACACTTTCCAAAAATAAAAGAAACTAAAACAAAATTAATTATTTCTCAAAATAAAGTGAACTTTTTTTAAATAAAATTGTCAACTAACTACGATAGAAATCTATTCATCGTTTTTAACAAATGTGGTGAATTTTAAATTAATTTTTTTATCTTCATTTTATATTTTACATGAACACAATGTAATTCCTCATTTCACTTACATATAACCTCAATTTTTATAACGTATTTTTTTATTATTATATTTTTTTTTAAACTCGCACATAAAATGTGTTTTAGGCCTTTAAGAAATGAAACCATAAATGTTGTTTAACATATACCTCTATCAGTCAAGAAAAAGAAGCAACACAAAAAAACGCTCACGTTTTGACAAACAAATGTCACTTTAAAGTAATTTCAAATAGATCAAAAAAACTATTTGAAAATATAGCTATGATTGTCATCAAATACACATATTCAAGAGTACTTAAATTTCTAAAGAGTACCAGAGAGTACTAATACTTTTACAATTACACATTTCAAAGAACAACTACAACTGTTTATGTGAAGAGTACATTTATTCATTACTTATTAAACCACTATCAGGTAATTAGTTTTAGAAACATGTCAAGAATTCAATGTTTGATAGACAATTCATGAGAAGTAGTTAAAAGAAAAAATACACCGTTAATTATTAGAAAAAAGCTTAAAAAAAATAAAAGAAGCTTTTAAGAAAGTTTAAATTTGATTTTAATTTTAGACAAGAGGACCAATTTAATTGTTTGTACTCTTACACACTTTTTGTTAAAGTATAATTGAATTTGAAATTAAATGGTCACTTTCTTTTTATTGTTTTTTTATTTTATTTTCTTCTCATCGTTTAATGATTTGATATTGATTTTCATTAGAGTATTTATTTTGTTGTTGTTATTGTTGTAAACTTTCATTCTTAACCGAAGCTGAGAAAAATTAACAGGAATGAAATCCGGGTTTGAAAATATGAAATGGAAAAACTTAAAGTAGAGAATAAATGTTTTACTTAGAAGAAAGAAATAAAGAATATAACATTAAAGTTACTGACAAAGGAGAAGACGTAGTCAAAGACATAATCCAATACGTAGTTCTAACCTAGAAACCTTAATCGAATTTGTAGGAAAAGTTGTAGATATATTTGAAGTTTTTGTTATAGCTCTTAGTTAGAGTTAAAAAAATCGTAGTCGAATACTTAGTCGTGACCGTAGTCAAAATTTTAGCTAAAATTTTAATTCAGATTTATGTCAAAGCTCCTGTCAATACCATAGTCAAAATTTTAGCTAAAATTGTGATCCAAATTTTTGTCACAACACTGAAAATCATAGTCAAATTATATTTAAAGTCATAGTCGATATCCTTGCCTTGTTAATACTCGACGACGTAGTTTAAATCGTAACTAAAGTCATATCAGAAATCAATGCCGTAGTACATGTCAAAATGAAGCCATAGTCGAAGACGTAGTTAAAGTCGTAGTCTAGACCATAGTCAAAACTTTAGCTATAGCTGTAGTTCAAATTTTTGTCAAAGTACAAGAAGTCATAGGCAAAATTATAGTCAAATTCATAGTCGACATCTTTGCATTATTAATACTCGAAGACGTAGTTTAAATCTTAACTAAAGTTATATCAGAAATTATTTCCATAGTAGAAGCCATAGTTGAAGACATAGTCAAAGTCGTAGTCGAAATCATAATAAAATTATTGGCCACCAAAATTGAAGTCCAAATTTTTGTTAGAGCACTAAAAGTTATAGCCAAAATTGAAGTTAAAATCATAGTCGACTTGCCTTATAAATACTCCGAAACGTAGTTTAAATCGTAACTTAAGTCAGAAATAAATAATTTTTGTTAAAACAGTTGTAGTTGTGAACTAAAGCCAATGTCGTAGATAATGTTTATGTCATAACAGAATTCATTGCTGATGTAGAACTCGAAACCATGAACGAGGTCATAGTTGAGGTTGTAAACGAAGTCATAGTCAAAATCTTAGACAATTCATATGTAATATTATAGTCAAAAATATAGTCGAAGTAATAGCTAAAGTCGTAGTAAATAAATATTCAAAAATTATTAAGTCGTAGTAAATATATCATAAAAAATTCATAGTCGTAGTTCAAAGCAAACTCATATTGTAGTTGAAATCTCAGTTGAAGTTATAGTCAAAGTCGTAGTTAAAGATTAAGTCATAGCAGAAGCAATTTTCAAAGTTCGTAGCCAAAGTAAAACTTATATTCGAAATCTTAGTCATAGATTAAGCTAAAGCTTACATAAATGCAATAAGTCTTAGCTGATGTCATAGTGAATGATAAAGTTGAACCATAGTCGAAATCCTATCCAAAGTCACAGTCAAGATCGTAGTTAAACTTATAATTAAAGGCATAGTCGAAACTTTAGTCAAGGTCGTAGCCAAAGTTAAAATCATATTCGAAATTATAGTCGTAGATGAAGCTAAAACATATTTGAAATCTATAAGTCTTAGACGAATAATAAAATTAAATCATAGTCGAAATCTTATCCAAAGTCATAGACAAGATCATAGTAAAAATCTTGTAAAAGTTAAAACCAAAGTCGTAGTTAAGTTTGAAATCAATAGATATTTCAGTCAAGAATGAAGATGAATTCATAGTCGAAGTAAAATCATAACCAAATAAAATTCATATTTAAAATCCTGGTTAAAGTCATATTTAATGTCCTAGCTAAAGACATAGCTATAGACATATCGGAAGTTATAGTCATAGTTCAAGTTGAAACTATAATTTAAGTCGTAGTTGAATTAGTTATCGAAAACATGGCCAAAGTCCTAGTAAATTTCTATATATGAGATATAGTCGTAGTTATATCTAAAATTTTAGATATGAAAGTTATAGTTTAAGTCGTAGTCCAAACTTTAATTTAAGTCGTAGGCCACGTTGTAGTCATATATGAAGTAATAGCTAAAGCCAGAACTAAGGTCCTCTTTTGTCGCAAAATTTATAGTTTAAATTCTAGGCAAAGCCATAGGTGAAGTCATATTTAATGTTGTAGTTTATGTTATAGTTAAAGTCTTAGTCGAGACCTTAGTTAAAGTCATAGGAATTGTTGTATTCATATATGACGTAAAAGCTGAAGACAAAACTAAAGTTTTCTTTAGTAACTAAAGTCACATTTTAAATTCTAAAAGAAGCCATAGCTGAAGTCATAATAGAAATCTTAGACCTAGTCATAGTTGTAATCATAGTCAAGAACATGGTTGAAGTCATAATCCTAATTGTAGTCAAACTCGGAATTATATGCTAAAACATAATAAAAACTAAACGTTGGTTGTTGAAGTCATAATCGAAGCCGATATAATTTTCTTATAAAAAGTTAAAATCTAATCCGTAGCTTTATTCGTAGTCAAAGTCAAATTCTTAACTTCGTAGTCTTATTAGAAACCATAGTTAAAGAAGTATTTGAAGTCATAGCTGATATTATAGTTTAGGTCCTAGACAAAAATAGTTGAGGTGAAAGTAAAAATCATAGTCAAAAACCTAAACGAAGTCTTAGTGGTCAAAGTTGTAATCATAGTCCTAAACGTGGGTGAAGATTTTGTCTTAATAGCAGTCAATGTCCGAAGCATGTGCTAAAAACCAAGTAAAACTTGTAGCCAATGTCATAATCGAAGTCAAAGTCATAGCTGGAGTATATATTTTCTAAGAAATATTTTCAGTCAAATTCTTAGCAGTATTCTTAATAGAAGTTATATTATATTAATCAATTTTACAATTGAAAACATAGTCATTATAGCTATAAAAAATGAGAGTTTAAAATCAAAGAGAATATAATGGCAGATTTAGCTATAGGTACAACTTGAGTACTGAAGTATAGTATCCAAACTTGTACTACTTTTTTATTACTATTTACTTTGAAGGCCTTCTTTTTTTCTTCAATTTGTTAACAAAAAAAATTTATGTAAATTAAAATTAGATTAAACTAACATTGAATTAATTGTTAGATTACAGAAGAAAAATAAAATAAAATTAACCTAAATAAAAATTTAAACCTAAAAGAAAAACAAAAATAAAATACTACATAAAGTATATAAATTTTCTTAGTCTTATCTAAATAAAAACGCAACAAAAATTGTGCCATATAAATATAAATTTAATTACAAATACGAAACAAAAAACCCAAAAAAAACATAAAATTCCCTTTAAAATAATTAAACCAAAAAGAAGACAGGTACATAAACAGCTAAATATTTTGCTCAATAATAATAATAATAAAAATAAATTTATATTAAAAAAAAAAAACTGAAAAAAATATATTTTAATTGTTTTAAAAATTAAGCAGACAAGTTAAAATTATAACAATTTATGTAAAATTATTGTAAACTAAATGAAATATAGTTTTAAAAAGCAGTTGGACAAAATATACATACATTAATATATTCACACTATAAGTTTTTGTGCTCATAAAACTTGACACTTTGTGACAGTGACAGTCGATCTGAACTGATTTAAATGTTTTAAATGTGATTATTTTTTTTATGAGAAACAAAAAAATGTGTTAAGTTGAACAGAAAGAAAAAAATATTTGGTAAACTAAAATGACCTTGTATGTTTTTAATACTGTTTTTGAAACCCTGTATGACATATTCCCTTCAAACAAATTAAATAGTTTTTGTTTAGAGCGGGTTTTCTTAAAACTTAAATTATTTTTAAACAATTGCAATTTTATGTGCAGTTTTAATGTTTTTTGTATTTCAAAAATAAAACTAAATTTAGATGACAAAATAGCACGTTCCAATTTGTATTGTTTTTTTTTTTTTTTTGGTTTTACAATTCATTTTTAAAATATAGAGATTTAAAAAGTTTTTTATGTTTTAATAAATGAATACGTTTTAAGTGTTAAAATTAAGGATTTAAATAAAGAGAATTCATATAAAAGTTATAGACGGAGTCAACAATTTTTGTGAAAATGATTTTAAAATCATTCATATTAAGTAACTGAAAACGTAATAGATTTGTGGTTATTTAAAGTTATTTTGAAACTCTAAACTAAAATTATAGTAGGCAATTAATATAATAAATAGTCGATATTATAATAGACGTTTCAGTCAAAGTCATAAACAAAGTCATCAAAATTACAGTTTAATTTAGTAACCAAATCATAGTCGTAGTTATAGCTAAAGTCATAGTTAAAAACAGCGAAAACATAGTCAATTTATAGTCGAAAACCATTGAAGTAAAATTCAATGTTCAGGTCATAATTACAAAAAATAGGTAAAATTTCCGACAAAATTAAAGTCATAATAAAATTCATTATCGTAGTCATAGTCTTCATTACATTTTCAGCAAAAAGTCGTAATCGGTTTTTAGTCGAAAACTTTCAAAGTCAAAATTATCGTTGAAGTTTTAATTTTAATCACAGTGGAAATTATAGTAAAATTGAAAGCTTAAAATTACAACATTTCTCTCAATTCTAATTGAAGCAATAATCGAACTGATAACTACGACTACGTAGTCAATTTATAATCAAAGTTATTGTCATAACCCAAGTAATAATTCCATTCATAGGTGAAATTTCTAACAAAAATTATAGTCAAAGTCATATAAATCATAGTCGATTTATAGTCGAAAACACTCAGAAATCGTAGTCGATAACACTAAAATTTATCCTCTAAGTTAAATTTCTATTTAAAGTAGAAATTTCGAACATAAATATAGTCAAAATAATCTATATCATGGGAAAGCCATAGTCGTGGTCATAGTATAATTCATAGTCTTCATTACAGTTTTAGCAGAAGTAATAATAGTCTAAAACACTCAGAAATCGTAGTCAAATTATAATCGATAACATTCAAATTTATTCTTCAAGTCATAGTTCTATTATTAAGTCATAGTCGAGGTCATAGTATAATTCATAGACGTAGTCATAGTCTTCATTAAAGTTTTAGCAGAAGTAATAGTCGAGATAATATATAACCTAGTCGATTTATAGTCGAAAACACTCAGGAATTGTAGTCGATTAAACTCAAATGTATTCTACAAGTCATAATTCTATTCAAAGTTTAAAATTTCAACAAAAATATTGTCAGAATAGTCCATCTCACGGAAAAGTCATAGTATAATTTATAGACGTAATCATATTCTTCATTAGAGTTTTAGCAAAAGTAATAGTTGAGGTTTTATGTATATAACGTAGTCGATTTATAGTCGAACATACTCAGAAATATTAGTCAATTTATAATCTATAACATTCAAATTTATTTAACTAAAGTCATAAAAATATCGGAAGTCATAGTCGTGGTTCAAGTAGAAGCCATAATGAAAGTCGTAGTTGAAGTAGTCATCGAAATTATAGCCAAAACCTTAGTAAATTTCTAGAGATATAGTCATATCTAAAATTTTTGTTAAAGTTATAGTTAAATACGTAGTCGAAATCATAATTGAAATCGTAGGCAATGTTGTAGTCATATATGAAGTAATAGCTGAAGCCAAAAGTCCTCTTTTGTAGCAAAATTTATAGTGTAAATTCTAGACAAAGCCATAGTAGAAAACATTTATTGAGAAATCATATCTCAGAATTTAGTTAAAATTATAGTTAAAGTCGTAGTAGAAACCTTAGTTAATGTCATAGGAAATGTATTCATATATGACGTAATAGCTGAAGATAATAGTCGAGGTTACATATAACGTAGTTGATTTATATTTGAAAATACTAAGAAATCGTAGTCGATTACACTACGAATGTATTCTCCAAGTCATAATTATGTTCATATTCGAAATTTCCAATAAAATTATAGTCAATGTAATCCATATCACAGGAAAGACATATTCGAATTCATAGTATAATTCATAGACGTAGTAAAAGGCTTCATTACAGTTATAGCAGAAGTAATAGTCGAGCATGCATAAATCGTAGTCGATTTATAGTTGAAAACACTCAAAGCTAAAATTATCTTTTAAATTATAATGCTAATCACAGTGGAAAAAAGTCAATATCTTAAGGAAAACATGGTCAAACTCGTAGTTTGACCATGTTTTAGTAACTTATAGTTTTAGTAACTTATAAAGTTACATGATAAAATCAAGTCCAGAAAAATCAAATTTTAATAAAAATATTTTCTAAAAATGATATATAATTTTCTATATTTTTAAACCTTTAGCATTTTTTTTTTATTAAATCTTTTGCGTTACTCTAATTTCATAAATTTGTTAAATTTTCAAGAATTTTTTTCTTTTAAATTCAATATAAAAAATTAATTATTTCTTAAGTAAACAACAACCCACATTTTTTAAAAACAAAAAACAAACTAAAATTTATTAAGTGTACAAACACTTTACGGTGGCTTAAGAGTCTAAATAATAATTTGTCTAAATTTAAATAATTAGTTTAGAAGCAGCCCTCTAAAAAACTAAAAACAAACAAAATCTTATGGAAAAAAACAAAACATTATTAATAATATATTTTTTTAAATATACAAAAAAAAAAAACTAACAACAATTATAATAAATTTATTTATTTTATAAAAAAAAAAAAAAAACACTTGAGACTGACAAGATCTTAAGAAAAAAACTAGTTTTTAAATCAATCATTAAATAAACAAAAAAATAAACTTAGTTCAATAAACCATAGATAAACTATAACAACAATAATTATAAAAAAATATTAACAAAAAAATTTTAATAAAAAGAAACTATTAAAGGTCATTTTAGCATTTAGGTATAAATATTGAAAACATATCAGAATAAAACTATAGTATTATTTTAAACATATTGTTTAGAATCTTTACACAGTAGTTTTATAATTTTAGCTACAAAAAAATATTTAACTGATAGATCAAGGTTTTAAAATTGAAAAAAAAAAATTGAAATGTTATAAAAAAAGGTTTAAATAAATAGAACAAAAGATACCTAAAAAATATTAACAAATGGTCTCTAAATAATAATTATATGTCTGTTGATCGTGGGTTTCCCTAATTAAAAAAGATAAAAATCTTTTTATAATCTTTTCAAGTGTTAAGAAAATTAATTGGAGCATAAGTAATAGGGGGCAAACAAAGGTTTTTTTCTAAGGTCTTACAAATTTTCTTAAAATAATAATTAGGTCAAAGTCATGGTTTTATAACTTTCCCTTAAACAAATTATATATTGTAATTTTTCTTTCATTTGGAAATCTTAATTTCTGCTTCAATTCTTTTTAGAAATGTTTTATATATAATTGTAGGTTCTGGTTTTTGTTTTTATATTTTGGAGGTTTTATTTTTTTTTTTTGTGAATGTTTAAAAATTTGTTATAATCTTCACGCTTACTTTAAAATAACAAAAAAACAAAAATATTTTAAGGTTAAAATTTGGAGCAGTTTCTACAGCATTGCATTTTGTCTTTTTGAATGGCATTCACAAAATTTAAAGAACTAAGGCAGCTGATAAATTTAACTGTTAATTATTGTTTTTCGTAAGAAAACGTGCTTAAACATGATTTGCGTAAATTAAAAATATCATATTTGCAGCTTAATATTGTAGCTATTTTAAAGTAATTTTAAGATAAAATCGTTTCATTAAATAATCATTATAACATCGACTATAGTCATGACTATAGTTAAAACTATAGAATAGACTATAATCTGGACAATACTTTAAAATAGCTACAATTTTAAGACTTTAGTCAGGAATATAGAATAGACTATAGACAAGACTTTAGAATAGACCATATTATGAACTATAGACTACAGTCTTGACTACAAAATAGACTATAGTCTTGGCTATAGAATATACTATAGAATAGACTATAGCCTGGAATATAGAACAGACTATAGTCCGGACTACAGAATGGACTATAGTATGAATTATAGAATAGACTAGTCAGGATCATAGAATAGACTATAGTCAGGACTATAGAATAGACTATAGTTAGGACTGGAGAATAGACTATAGTCAGGACTATAGAATAGACTACAGTTAGGACTAGAGAATAGACTAAAGATAGGACTAGAAAATAGACTATAGTCAGAACTATAGAATAGACTATAGTCAGGACTATAGAATAGACTATAGTCTGCACTATAGAATAGACTATAGTCTGCACTATAGAATGTACTATAATCTAGGCTATAGAATAGACTATAGTCTGGGCTATAGAATAGACTATAGTCTGGACTATAGAATATACTATAGGCTAGATTATAGAATAGACTATAGTCTGGACTATAGAATATACTATAGTCTGGACTAAAGAATAGACTATAGTCTTAGCTATAGAATATACTATAGTTTGGACTATAGAATAGACTATAGCCTGGAATATAGAACAGACTATAGTCCGGACTACAGAATGGACTATAGTATGAATTATAGAATAGACTAGTCAGTACCATAGAATAGACTATAGTCAGGACTATAGAATAAACTATAGTTAGGACGGGAGAATATACTATAGTCAGGACTATAGAATAGACTACAGTTAGGACTGGAGAATAGACTAAAGATAGGACTAGAAAATAGACTATAGTCAGAACTATAGAATAGACTATAGTCAGGACTATAGAATAGACTATAGTCTGCACTATAGAATGTACTATAATCTAGGCTATAGAATAGACTATAGTCTGGGCTATAGAATAGACTTTAGTCTGGACTATAGAATAGACTATAGTCTGGACTATAGAATAGACTATAGGCTAGATTATAGAATAGACTATAGTCTGGACTATAGAATATACTATAGTCTGGACTAAAGAATAGACTATAGTCAGGACCATAGAATAAACTATAGTCAGGACTAAAGAATAGACTATAGTTTGAACTATAGAATATACTATAGTCTGGACTATAGAATATACTATAGCCATGAATATAGCATAAACTATAATCTGGGCTATAGAATATACTATAATATGAGCTATATAATAGACTATAGTCTAGACTATAGAATAGACTATAATATGTGCTATAGAATAGACTATAGTCTGGACTATAGCATAGACTATAGTCAGGATTATAGAATAGATTATAGTCAGGACTATAGAATAGACTACAGTCTGGACTATAGAATACACTATAGTCTTCACTATAGAACATACTATAGTCTGGACTATGGAATAGACTATAGTCAAGAATATAAAATGGACTATAATCAGAACTATAGAATAGACTATATTCAGAACTATAAAATATACTATAGTCAGGACTATAGAATAGACTATATTCAGAACTATAAATTATACTATAGTCTGCACTATAGAATATGCTATAGTCAAGAATATAAATTAGACTATAATCAGAACTATTGAATAGACTATAAAATAGACTATAGTCTGGACTATGGAAGAGACTATAGTCTGGAATATAGAATAGACTATAGTCAGGACTATAGAATATACTATAGTCTGAACTATAGCACAGACTATAGTCTGGACTATAGCATAGACTATAGTCTGGACTATAGAATATACTATAGTCTGAACTATATCACAGACTATAGTCTGGACTATAAAATATATTATAATTTGGACTATAGAATAGACATTAGTCTGGACTATAGTTTGATCTATAAAATAGACTATATTCTGGACTATAAAATATACTATAGTCTGGTCAATATATCATATTATAGTCATAGCTAAAGCTGCAATTCTAGTCAAATTCGCAATAAAAATCTTAATCAAAGTCTTAATAAAACAACAGTAATATTAACCTTTTCATCGCCCCCATTCATTCTTCTAACTAAATATCAACCCTTTGTTTATTCCAAAGGCTTCTTTCATTCTTTGTAAATTAAAAACAAAAAAGTATGTAACAACGAATAAAACAAGTAAATAAATGTAAATCCTACATGTTCTGTCTCTTGTTTTTTTATATCTACATTAATTTTTAAACTAATAACTTCCGCTTTTTATTTTATTACCTGCTTTTCATTATTATTAACATTTCGTATTCTGGAAGTCTTACAAAAAAAAAAAAAAAAAAGATTTCATTACTGCTGGTTTATTTTAAATTTAGTTCTTGTAAGTATGACTGTATCATTAAAAGACTTCATGGGCCAGACAAAAGTGATATATTTTGTTTTATGGTTAATTTTAAAGCCTACAATTCGTATACGTATGTTGAGAACATAAATTGCATACAAATTAGCAGAAAAAAGAACTATTTTTTATTCGTTTTTTTTTTTTTTTTTCATAGTCTACTGCTATTTTATTTTTATTTGTTTGCTGTTGCTGTTGTTTTTCTGTAAACCCTGATTAACCCATTCTAGGGGTATTTAAATAATGGTTTCATTTTTCAGTTTCTTGTTGTTTTTAGATAAAGTTCTTATATGGGGCGGTGTTCTTTTTTTATCTTGACTTTCGGATGAAGAATTTTTGCATATTCTGCAGGCAGGCGTGAATATAGAGTGTAAATAAATGTAAATTTGTTTTGAACACTGTTTCCAAAAGTTAGTTGGGAAATAATTAAAATTTGATTATAAACTAATTTCTGCTTCTCTTTATTGTTTCTTATATTTTAATTTAAATATTTTAGTTTATTTTTCATTATTTTCTTTGGAAATAGTGTAATTTTGTTTGTTTTATTTTAGAAGCCAATTAAGTTAAACTAGTGACAGGTTTTAAAACATTTAGTTTTTTTTCCCAAGAAAATTTAACAACTTAAAGCCATGAGAAGGTAAATGAACTTACAGGGGTTATAAAGGTATTACTTGAGCAAACTGGGTGGTGTTACTGGTTATTGGTATCTATTAATTTCAACATTGTGTTAGGTTTGAAAAAGAGGGTTTTTAGATATCAAATTTTGTTATCAAGTTAATTTGAATTATTTAAGTTTGAATAAAAAACGCTTCTGTGTTCTAGTTAATGTTACTCTATAGTTCAAAATATAATATCGTCTTTAGTTTATAGTCTATAGTCTGGACTATAGTCTATTCTATAGTCCAGACTATATTCTATTCTATAGCCCAGAATATAGTATATTCTAAAGTCCAGATTATATTATATTCTATAGTCCAGACTATAGTCTATTCTATAGTCCAGACTATAGTGTATTCTATAGTCCAGACTATAGTCTATTCTATAGGTCTATTCTATAGTCCAGACTATAGTGTATTCTATAGTCCAGACTATAGTCTATTCTATAGGCCATTCTATTGTCCAGTCTTCAGTATGTTATATAGTTCATTTTATAGTCTATTTTATAGTTTAAACTATAGTCCATACTTTAGTTCAAACTATAGTCCATACTATAGTTCAAACTATAGTCCATACTATAGTTCAAACTATAGACTATTCTATAGTCCAGACTGTAGTCTATTCTATATAGTCCATTTAATAGTTTATTTTATAGTTCAAACTATACTCCATACTATAGTTCAAACTATAGTCCATACTATAGTTTATTCTATAGTCTAATATATAGTCCATTTTATAGTCTATTTTATAGTCCAGACTATAGTCTATTCTATAGTCCATTTTATAGTATATTTTATAGTTCAAACTATAGTCCATACTATAGTTTATTCTATAGTCTATTATATAGTCCATTCTACAGGTCATGCTATAGTTTGTTCTATAGTCTATTTTATAGTTCAAAATAAAGTATATTTTATAGTCCATTCTGTAGTCCATACTATAGTCTATTATATGGTCCATTTTATAGTCTATTATATAGTCCATTCTATAGTCTATACTATAGTTTATTCTATAGTCTATTTTATAGTTCAAACTATAGTAAATTTTATAGTCCAGAGTATGGTCGAAATTATAGACTATTTTCTAATCTATGGTGGCACTTTTGAGCTTATTTTTGCTTAAAAATCTTATTTTATTATTACATATTTTATTAATTCTCTTCATTTCTTTTTCTCTCTCTGTCTTTTTTAGACTTAAAACCTCAATGGATTATTTTTCCTCAAACTGAAAATCATAACTTTAAAAGATTTTAATTAAGGTAAGTGTCATCACTATTTAAACAAATTTCTTTTCTTAAATTCTTAATAGAATCGAATACTATTATTTACCTTTAAGAAAAAGCTATGTTAAGTATTTATTTATCTTTCAAAACAAATAAAAATGCAGTTCATTATTTAAACAACCTTAATAGAGATGTGTTGATTTAGGGTTTTCTTTAACTTTGATATTATAAGATAATTTACTTAAAGATGCAACACCTTTTTCCACAACGTTTCCATACAAAACCTCTCTTTTTTTTCTTTGACTTCACTAACCGGGTGTAAAGTTTTAATTACACGTTACAAAGTTTTGACATTTCATATGACAGCAGTAGGCTGTATTAAAGAAAAATAAAAAAAGAAAAACATGTTGGCTGGGAATGATGTAAAAGAAAAAAATTTATAATTTTAAAATAAAAAAAAACTTTCCTTACAAAGTTGTGTCTTTTAAAGAATGTAATGAGAAGTGTTTGTTTGTAATATATATTTTTTTCTTCTTACAGATAAAACTTTCTAAATAAATATTTGTTTGAAAACAGAAAAATACAAATGTATGTAAGAAACCAACAAATGTTTAAGAAATTTTATGAATAAATGAATTACAAATATGGGAGAATTTTTTCATAAAAAAAGAAAAGCTTGAAACAATGTTTTTGAAAATAATTTTCATTGTAAAAGAAATATTCGGCTAAGGGACACTAAAAAGAATTATTAAGAAAATATTAAAAAAAGAAAAAAATACTTTTTAAAAACCAAAAGAATTCCACTGAGGATCAAATTAGATCTTTTTGAATATTTTCTATCTGTATCATTGCTATAGAACGTAGTAAATGCATAAATTGTTATATTTTCTATGGTTCCTTTGTTTATTATTTAGTTTTTGTTTATTAATATTAATAATTTATCTTGTAAATGTAAATTTTGTTTCGTTTTTGTGGTCATATATTATTGTGGTCTTAAAATTTATTTTTATTGAATTTAAATTCATTTTTACATGTTTAATGTTGTGTGTTAATTTGTTATTACAAACGATATCGATAACTGAGCAGTAAACTTGTTTTTAATGTACATTTTTATTTTTTATTTTTTTATTTTCAATTTATAAAAAAAAGCAACAGTGGGAGGCGAAACTAATATAATTTAAAAAACTCTAGACTATAAGTATTTTAGTAAATGGTATCGACTATAGTCTAACCTAACACGCGTTCTAGTTTATAGAATTGACCATAGTCTTCAGTATCGAATATAGTCTAGTCTACAGCATCACTTATAGTCAAAACTATAGTATCGAATATAAACTGGTCTATAGTATAAACTACCAAATAGTATAGACTAAAAAATAGTCTATCGTATAGTTTATGAAATAGTCTCTAGTATGGATTATAAAACAGTCTATAGTATAGACTACTAAACAGTCCATAGCATAGAATACTAAAAAGTCTATAATATAGACTTCTGAATAGTCTATAGTATAGACTATAATATAGTCTATAGTATAGACTATGAGAATAGTCTACAGTATAGACTATAAAAATAGTATATAGTAGAGACTATGAAAATAGTCCATAGTATAGACTATGAAAATTGTTTTTAGTACAGACTACTTTTTAGTCTATACTATAGTCTATAGTACAGACTAAAAAGTAGTCTGTACTATAGATTATAAAATAGTCTATAGTATGGACTATAAAATAGTCTATAGTATAGACTATAAAATAGTCTATAGTATGGACTATAAAATAGTCTATAGTATAAACTATAAAATAGTCTATAGTACAGACCATAAAATAGTCTATAGTATAGACCATAAAATAGTCTATAGTACAGACCATAAAATAGTCTAAAGTATAGACCATAAAATAGTCTATAGTATAAACTAAAAAATAGTCTATAGTATAGACTAAAAAAAGTCTATAGTATGGACTAAAAAGTAGTCTGTAGTATAGATTATAAAATAGTCTATAGTATAGACTATAAAATAGCCTATAGTATAGACTATAAAATAGCCTATAGTATAGACTATAAAATAGCCTATAGTATAAACTATAAAATAGCCTATAGTACAGACCATAAAATAGTCTATAGTATAGACCACAAAATAGTCTATAGTACAGACCATAAAATAGTATAGACTAAAAAATAGTCTATAGTATAGACTAAAAAGTAGTCTGTACTATAGATTATAAAATAGTCTATAGTATGGATTATATAATAGGCTATAGTATATACTATAAAATAGTTTATAGTAGACCATAAAATTGTCTATAGTGTAGACTAAAAAATTGTCTATAGAATAGACCATAAAATAATCTATAGTATATACTGTAAAACAGTCTATAGTATAGACCATAAAATATTCTATAGTATAGACTATAAAATAGTCTATAGTATAGATCATAAAATAGTCTGTAGCATAGATTATAAAATAGTCTCTTGAATAGACCATGAAAATAGTATTAATATAGACTATGAAAATAGTACATAGTAAAGACTATGAAAATAGTCTATAGTATAGACTATGAGAATAGTCTATAATAGAGACTATGAAAATAGTCTATAGTATAGACTATGAAAATAGTCTTAGTATAGAATATTAAAATAGTCTATAGTATAGACTATGAGAATAGTCTACAGTATAGACTATAAAAATAGTATATATAGACTATATAGTATAGACTATAAAATAGTATAGACTTTAAAATAGTCTTTAGTATAGACTTTTAAATAGTCTTTCGTATAAGCTATAAATAGTCTTTAGTATATAAAATAGTCTATAGTATAGACTATAAAATAGTCTATAGTATAGACTATGAGAATAGTCTATAATACAGACTATGAAAATAGTCAATAGTATAGACTATGAAAATAGTCTTAGTATAGAATATTAAAATAGTCTATAGTATAGACTATGAGAATAGTCTACAGTATAGACTATAAAAAAAGTATATATAGACTATATAGTATAGACTATAAAATAGTATAGACTTTAAAATAGTCTTTAGTATAGACTTTTAAATAGTCTTTCGTATAAGCTATAAATAGTCTTTAGTATATAAAATAGTCTATAGTATAGACTATAAAATAGTCTATAGTATAGACTTTAAAATAGTCTATAGTATAGACTTTAAAATAGTCTATAGTATAGACTATAAAATAGTCTATAGTATAGACTATAAAATAGTCTGTAGCATAGATTATAAAATAGTCTCTTGAATAGACCATGAAAATAGTATTAATATAGACTATGAAAATAGTACATAGTAAAGACTATGAAAATAGTCTATAGTATAGACTATGAGAATAGTCTATAATACAGACTATGAAAATAGTCTATAGTATAGACTATGAAAATAGTCTTAGTATAGAATATTAAAATAGTCTATAGTATAGACTATGAGAATAGTCTACAGTATAGACTATAAAAATAGTATATATAGACTATATAGTATAGACTATAAAATAGTATAGACTTTAAAATAGTCTTTAGTATAGACTTTTAAATAGTCTTTCGTATAAGCTATAAATAGTCTTTAGTATATAAAATAGTCTATAGTATAGACTATAAAATAGTCTATAGTATAGACTATAAAATAGTATAGAATATAAATATATATAGTATAGACTATAAAATAGTCTATAATATAGACTATAAAATAGTCTATAGTATAGACTGTAAAATAGTCTATAGTATAGACTATAAAATAATCTATAATATAGACTATAAAATAGTCTATAGTATAGACTATAAAATAGTCTATAGTATAGACTATAAAATAGTCTATAGTATAGACTATAAAATAGTCTATAGTATAGACTATAAAATAGTCTATAGTATAGACTATAAAATAGTCTATAGTATAGACTATAAAATAGTCTATAGTATAGACTATAAAATATAGTCTATACTATAAAATAGTCTATAGTATAGACTATAAAATAGTCTATAGTATAGACTATAAAATAGTCTATAGTATAGACTATAAAATAGTCTATAGTATAGACTATAAAATAGTCTATAGTATAGACTATAAAATAGTCTATAGTATAGACTATAAAATAGTCTATAGTATAGACTATAAAATAGTCTATAGTATAGACTATAAAATAGTCTATAGTATAGACTATAAAATAGTCAATAGTATAGACTATAAAATAGTCTATAGTATAGACTATAAAATAGTCTATAGTATAGACTATAAAATAGTCTATAGTATAGACTATAAAATACTCTATACCATAGACTATAAAATAGTCTAGAGTATAGACTATAAAATACTCTATACCATAGACTATAAAATAGTCTAGAGTATAGACTAAAAACTATTCTAAAGTATAGACTATAACTTAGTGTTTTATGTTGATTCATCTTTGTCCTCTACTGTTGTAAATTTTTTATTTTTTTAATTTGTTTAAATTTTTTATTTTTGTTATTTTTAAACTTCCCTGTATAAAAAATTATATGAACAAAAAAATATCCCAAATACATTCACTTCATGTAATTTGTGTGCAATTTTTTCAAGACGTTGTTTTGCTGCAATTTTTTTTTTTTGTCATTTAATGAAATATTTTTGTGGTTTTTTTGTCTGTCCGTCTGTCTGTGTATATTATTTTGTTAAAGGAATTTGCAATATTGGCATTTATTTTTAAACCAAAAACAGCAAAAAAACAAAACAAATTTATTGGAATTTTATTTTTTTGGCAGGGTTTAATTGTGTTAAAAATAAATGTTTTTTTAAGAAAACCATGAAGGGCATTTTTCTTGTATTTTGGTTTTAACATAAAAATGTATGTTTTATGTTTTTTTTTTTTTTTTTTTATTTAGACCTATTTCCGGTATTATCCCCTACTTAAATTTTAATTACCCATAAAATTAATACAGTTTTATTTAAAAGTCATAAAATTGAATTAATATTGTTTGGCTCAATATTTTATTGACTTAAAAATTAAAAGGAAACACAAAAATAAGCACAAAATCTTTTAAATAACACACGTGTTCTTAGTCTGTTTTTTTTTTAATTTTTTTTTCAAACGCCCCTCCAACCTAAATTAGCTTTTAAAATAAATTTTATTTTATTTTAAGCCTTTCAACATTTATATAATATACATATGTTTTTATATAAATAAATTTCCTCTATATTTTTATGATTTCTTGGCATTTCAAAGGCTTAATGTAGCTGTCCTCGTATTAAAGAAATAACACTAAGTAAATGCGTGTTCCATAAAAAAAAAAACATTTACAATTTCAAATTTCAATTGAATTCAAAAATATATTGGCTGTTTGACTCATAAACTTTGACAAGCCTCTTTTTTGAAATGTGAACGTTTGGTTTTTATTTTGCTAAGAAATCAAGTAACACTACTTTTTTTTGTTGTTTATTTTTGAATTTGATTGTTAACAGAATGAACAACAAATACAGTTTACAAATGGCTAAAAGTACTTAATATTGTAACAAGACAACCACAATAATAATCTGCAAAAAAATAAATAAAAAAAATGGCACAAAACAAAGTACAAAATGTAACAGCAGCCAGAAAATGAGTCATATTTGCAGTTTGTTGAAAAACAAAAAAAAAAATAAATAATAAAGTAAACCGTTTAAAACTGGGTAGATTACATTTTATATATTTCATAATTTGTTGTTAATATAAATTCAAATTAAAGTCATAGTGTTATAGATTAACATATAAAACTTTCAAAAGCTTTTTTTTTTTTTTTCTTGAAAAATATAAATTTTTTTATTCGATTTGTACTTTGATGAAAACTGAAATCATTCATTTTAATTGCTTTAAATAAAGCTTAAAGCTTTTATCAAAAATTTGCCTTAGAATCCCTTCTAAATCTTTCTGAGCTTAAAGTTTTTTATCAAAACTTTTATTAGATTCTTTTAGATGAGGTTTGATTTTCTTTAGCTTCAATTTTTTTTATTTAAAATTCTAATTCAAGCTTAAAGTATACATTTTTATAAAATCCTAAAGCTTTTCTTAATTTTTTTTCTAACAATTCTGAAATTTTTAAGCTTAAAGCTATAATTCTACATTTTGTATGAATATTTTTATGATTTTTTTTTTAATTTTAAATTGTAATGAAAGCATAAAGCTTTAATTTTATTAAAGCCCTAAGTTTAGCTTACATTCTGTTAAACAATTTTAAAGCTTAAAACTTTTAGAAGACGTTTCTAAAGTATCTCTCTCTGATGAAAAAAATTTCTTCTGCAACTTTAATTTTTATAATTTAGCTTTTTCTGATCCATACAATCTATGGCAAACTATAGGGACATAATAAGCTTAAAAGCTTATAATTTTTGTTATTTGAAGAGTTTTTATTGTAAAATTTTAAATCAGTTCTTTTTTCCATTACTTAAAGCTTAATTAAACTTGTTATAATATGAATTTAAATAAGAGCTTTTTCATTTAAATATAAATAAAATAAACTTTAATTTATATAACCGTAACTTTAGCTACCTTTATTAACCTTACCGCTATATCAGCTGTTAAAAAGTTTACTCTAATTCTTGAAACTGTTAATGAATCTTTTTTTATTATTATTATTCTTAAAATAAAACCATTTCATTTTAATTTTATATTGCTTCATTTGTTTACCAGTTCATTTTAAAATACATTTTTTTTAACATATTAATTACCTTAAATGTCAATGTCATTTTCTTGATTTCTTAACAAAAAAATTCTTAACTTTTTTATTCTGCTTTTATATACGTTATATACTGCTTTAGTTTTTTTGCTTAGATAAGTTCAATTCTGACAAAATACCAGCAATAGCAGCAAAAAAAAAAAAGTAATTATACTATTTATTTCATAAAAATGTCTCATATTTCACGTTCTTTCTTTCTTTTCATTGTTAAAATAATAATAAAAAAAATTTAAATTAAGAAAATTAAATAAAAAAAACTTGAGCGATATGATGTCGCAAAGTTAATTTTAACTGTAAATCAAGTCGTGCATAATGTTCTTTTTGTTTTTCATTCATTTTAAACGGTATTTACATGTCAAATATGAGTAAAAAAAAAATACGTTAATAAAAAAAGAACTGCTGGTGATAATGAAATGTCATGTTTTGCAAGATCATATAGAAATTGTTTAGTTTATCAACGGAAGTTATGTTGGAAATTAAGAAATTTCTTGCATGGCGTTTAGATAAAAAAGAAATGACTAAAGGTTTAAGGTTTTATAGAGAATTCTTCTTAAAATTGCATAATTTTTGATGATTAGAACTCTTATTTCAAAAATAATCATAAATAAAAAAAAAAATCTCTTATTTCAAAAATAATCATAAATAAAAAAAAAAAAAAAATTATGTAATCAGTTAATTAAAGTTTAAAAACCTAAATAAAGTTTTACAATTAAAACGCTTCAATCAAATTTAAAGTTTATAGCAAAGCTTTCAAACATTTAAAGTACTTAAAAGAGTAAACTTTTTAAATCAATAATTGTTCCAGTTTTAAAAGATCTAAACTAAAAGTAAATAAAACTTTAAAAAATTATAAAACGGCGAAATAAAACCTTTAAATTGTGCTTCAAAATTGAAAATTGTTGTTATATTTTGTTTCTATGACAAACTTTTAGTAAAAAAAACTAAAAGCAGAGCTTCATGCAAGCTTTAAATATTTTAGAAAAGCTTCATGTGTTTAGATTACATAAAAAACTTTACGACTGACAACTAGACCGGACAAAAAACATAAAGCTTTCAGTTTCCGAAAAGTTCTACAAATTAAAATAATGGTTTCATAAAGGGTCCTCGTACTAATTTAAGGCATTAGACTTTAAAATAACTTTTATTATTAAAGTAGAACCCCTTTACATTCTTAATCAGAATTTGTATTTCTTTTCAAAATTTAGTTTCTAAGGCAAGCTTTTAAGACAAAAGTTGTACAAATAAATAACAAACTCTAAAAAGAAGAATAAAGGAAATATAAATTGTAGTTTTATGCTTTAAAACACTTATAAAATTAAAAGCTTTCATTTAAATATTATTTATAGAAAAATGTTTTATATATTTAGTTTCTTTTATGTTATAAGCTTAAAGAGAGTATAAAAAACTTTCAGTTCCTTATCACAATTTAAATTTCTTTTCAAATTTAATTTTTTAAGCTAAGTTTTAAGACAAAAGCTTTACAAATATATAAAAAGCCTATAAAAGTATTGAAAGCAAAGAAATATAAAGCTTTTAGTTTGTTTAAATTTTAGTTTTATACAAAAATCCTTGTAGTAAATAATTGCTTTAGGCTTTAAAAGGTTTAAAGCTTTCATTAACATTTTATTTATAAAAAAAGCTTTTCACATATTTACATTCTATTAGAATGATAGTCTATCTATTAGATAGACTATCATTCTTTCAATTTCTTAAAAGTTTTCATCAAAATTTTAGTTAAATTTAATGGAGAGCTTTTAGGCTCAATATCACTGTGTGTAATTTTTTAAGTCATGGTAATATATCCATATAAGGACACCACTACGTGATAAAAGACCAACAAAAAAAAAGACCCATGTCTCCCAGTTTTGCCCAAAGTCATGCACTTTTTTATGGGCCCCAAAGATTTGGGGCCTCGGTGACATTTTTATAATAAAGTGATCATTTTCTCAGGCTCATATCTTGCAAACCGTTCGGAATTTTGATTTACTCTCTGAGGCAAAGTAGTAGCTCTTGTCATAAAGAATAAAAATTGTAAACGTATAAAATAAAAAAACTTCATCTTCAAGATCAAAATCGCACAAAACTTTAAAAAATTCGATTTTTTTAACCTTTTTTCCCCTGTTCAGGTCCATAGGTAGCAAACCGTTCAAAATTCAAGGAAACAATCAACTACAAAAATGTACCTAAGATCTCAATAAACAACTAGAATATATGAACATCCTAGGAATGATTCTTAACACCGTTTAGGTAGCGCTAAGATGCAAAAGTAAAAAATTTCCCGAAAAGGTAAAAAAATCGAATTTTTTAAAGTGATCCCTTTTTGTTTGTTATTTTTTAAATACTTCACATTTCTAATAAAAGGTCAGAGGTCATAAGAATTAAATTTTATTAGTTTTTTTTTTTTAATAAAATGTTTAAAAAATTGCTTAAAGTTTTTGTAAACTTCTATGTTTTTATAAAAAAGGTCAAAGTTCAAGATATTAAAATTTTGATGAAATATCAAAAAAATACTATTTTTAACTAAAACTAAACCACATTTTTATATTATATTTCCAAAATTTTTGTCAAATTCTTAACATTTCTAACAAGAGGTTAAAGGTCAAGTTATTTAAATTGTCTTATTTTGGTTAAATGTTAAAGAAAAATTATATAAATCGAAATATCATGCAGTAAGTTAACAAATTTTTACAAAATTTCTTAAAATTCTGTGAAATTTTTAAGATTTTACAAAAAAGGTCAAAGTTCTATATATTAAAATATTAACATTTTGATAAAATATCAAATAAATAGTACCTTTAATTAAAATTAAACCACATTTTTATATTATTTCCAAATTTTTTTTTTTTTATTCTTAACATTTCTAACAAAAGGTCAAAGGTCAAGTTATTTAAATTGTTTTATTTTTTTTAAATATTGAAGTCAAATATTATAAATCTAAATATCATGCAGTAAGTTAACAAAATTTTACAAACTTTCTTAAAGTTCAAGGAAATTTTTAAATTTTTACTAAAAGGTCAAAGCTCAAAATACTAAAATATTTTATATTTCATTAAATTAATAAAGAAAGAATAATTTTATTTATTTGTAAAATTGTTTATCAAAAAATTTACCACATAATGTAAAAAATTCTATAAATTTAATAAAAAGGTCAAAGTTCAAATTACATAAACTTTAATATTTTTATTAAAATATTAATGGCTGGCTATTTATAAATAAATTTAAATTATTTTTAAATAAAATTATCCCTTATTTGGACAAAATTCCAAAATTTTGTAAAGTTTTTATAAAAAGTTGAAAATACTTAAATTTTAATATGTTGTTAAAATTTTTGTTTACTTTTTAAGTTGTTTAATATAACATTAGCTTATATTTTTTGTAAAATTTTATACATTTTTAAAAAAGGTGAAAGTTCAAAATACACAAACTTTGATGTTTTATAAAAATAATAAATTCAAATTATTTCTAAATAATTTTCTAGTGTTTTTATATAAAATATATTACTATTTTGGACAAATTCTATAAAGTTTTTATAAAAAGGTCAAAGTTCAAAATTCTAAAATTTAAATATTTTATAAAAATATTAATGGTAGGCTATTTCTAAATAAATTTAAACTATTTTTACATAAAATTATCTCTTATTTTGGCCAAATTCTATAAATTTTTAAAGTTTTAATAAAAATGTCAAAGTTCAAAATACAAATATTTGAATATTTATGTTAAAAAATTACTTTTAATTACTTGTCAAGTTGTTTTATAAAAATATTAATTTTATATAAATTTTATAAAAATATTAATGGTAGGCTATTTCTAAATAAATTTAAACTATTTTTATATAAAATTATCTCTTATTTTGGCCAAATTCTATAAATTTTTAAAGTTTTTATAAAAAGGTCAAAGTTCAAAATACAAATATTTGAATATTTATGCTAAAAAATTACTTTTAATTACTTGTCAAGTTTTTATATAAAATTTGGTTATGTTTTATACAAAATTCTATAAATTTTTAAAAAAGGTCAAAGTTCAAAATACTTCAACTTTAATGTTTTATGAAAATATTAAAGACAAGTTGTTTCTAAATAAATTTAAATTATTTTTATATAAATATATTTTTAATTTTATACAATTTCTATTAATTTTGAATAACAGGTCAAAGGTCAAGTAGTTTGAATGGCTTTAAAAGCCGGAGATTTTAAATAAAAGTGTTTGACAAATAAAAATTAAACATTTAAATTATAAACATTTGCTTAAATACTTTTTCATAGTAAAAGCAAATAATTAATTTAAATAAAATTTCCTTAAAATTCAGAGAAACTTTTAAAATAAAAAATTATTAAATTTTTTAATCGGAAATATTTTAGAAAAATTAATTTATAAGTTGTAGATTTATTAAAATGTTAAGCTTGTAATTTGTTTGGTTTTTATTCTCACTTGTTGAAAAATACTTTGACTTTCATTTTAATTTACAAAAAAGCCTCTTAATTTAAAAGTTTTTTTTTTTTCATATAAATCTTAAAATTCACTTTCATTATAATCAGCCCAAAAAAGCCATTCATACGGTAGTAAATCATTTTCATAAAGGTCATTTAATTAATGACCAGGAATTTACCCAGTCATGGTAAAAGTTAAAACCCAAAAATATAAAAACACATTAACACATGCGATTTAATATTTAAGCTGCCAAAAAAACTGCAACCCAAAACAGAAAAAAACTTAAATTTAAACAAATTTAAAACCTTCATTTTTAAGAAGCTGAAGAAACAACATTTATATTTTTTGCCCAAAAAAATTATTCTTAAATTGTTTACGTTTTCAAAGTCATGTTTAAATTATAAACATTTTCTTAAATACTTTTTCATGGTAAAAACAAAAAATCTCATCCAAAAAAATCTCTTACAAAAAATGACCTTATGAGGGCGTTATTTACGAAATCCATACATATTTTTTTTTTTTTTTTTTTTTTTGAGTTAAAATACTTCAACTTACAGCTGTTTTAAAGGGGAAGACATTCAATATATATAAAGTTTGAATAAAGAAGATGATAATGCTGTTGATGATGACTTGGCGAACAGATGGTTGGCGCTTGAAACCAAAAACTAAAACCTTAAGATTTTGTAGTTTAACAAAAAAATAGTTAAATCAGCTTCTTATTACAGAAAAGCAGCTAAGAAAAAAACATATTTTTCAACTTCTTTGTAAAGTGTTTAACTTTCACTTTTTTCTCTCTCTCTCAAGTCAATGTATCTAGTTAAGAAATTATATTTCTTTTACAATGATTTGAATTTTTTGTTTATTTTTTTGTTAATATAGTGTGAAAAGTTTTGTAAATCTTAGTAAAAGATTTTGTTAAACTTTATTAAGATAAAAATCATAATGATAGAGTTGATTTTTTTTTAAAGACTGCTGATGATGAAAGCTTTTATTAAAATTCACTTTCATTTGGGTTAATACCCCAGAATTGGTTAATGTGTTCTTACCACATTAAAGGTGGGAGGGTGTATGTGGTTGTGTAATTTTAAGTAAAAAATTATATATAAAAAATAATTAATGACTATTAATTATTTAATTAAGAAGAAACATGTTTATTCATCATTTGATTTTAGAAAATCGAAGTTAAAATTTTCAGAAATTTTTTTTAATTTTATTTTGTTGTTCAAAAGTTGCAGTAAATAAATAATATTAGGGACAAATACGTATTAAATTAAGTATTAAAAAAATTTACTTTAATATAAAAATTGCGGAAAAAGATCTTTAATTTTGCAAGTTTTTGTAAAAAGGTCAAAGGTCAAGTGTTTAAATATCCTTTATTTATAAAATTTATTATTTATTTTAAATAAAGTTTAATTTTATTATCATAATATTTTTAGCAAAATTTTAAAATTACAAAAGAGAGGTCAAAGGTCATAAGTTTAAGGGCTCCTATTATGAATCAAATTATAATATAATTTTTTTGGCATTTAAATGTAAACATATAATAACATTTTATAAATATTAATTCAAGATTTCTTTAAAAAATTTCATATTTTTATTTAAAGGAGATTAAAGGCCATAAGTTTCAAGGCTGCTTTATTTTTAAAATATTGATATAAATCCTTTTTGCAGCAAAATTGAAATATTTAATAATATTTCTTCAATATTTGCCAAGATTTCTTCAAATATAAAAAAATATTGTAAAAATGAGGTCAAAGGTCATAAGTTTTATAGCTACTAAATTACTTAACCTAATGATTCTTTTAGCAATATTTGACAGAATTTCCTTAAATATATTCAGATTTTTTTAAAAAGGTCAAAGGTCATTTTCCCAAAAATGTCTACTTGCACGAAATAATATATAGAAATCATTTCAGAATCAAATGTTTAATATTTTCATTTAAATTTGTTAAAAATTTTAAAATTTTATAGAAAAATCAAAGATTATTTTAAATTTATTTAAAAGGTCAAAGTTTAATTAAAGAAAGCTCCTTTATTTTAGCAAAATATGACCAGGAGATTGTTTGAAGTTAAATAATATTAATTTTTATATTAACATTTTTTAATATTTTGCTAAAAAATTATTTTTTTTAAGAAAGGTCAAAGGTATGCTTTAAACTTACTAAGTAGATCTGAAATAGTATTTGAAAATACTCTGTTCTTAATAATTTAATAATTAAAAATTTTGTTTATTATTTGTATAAAATTATTAAAATATTTAAATTTATTTTGAGAAGGTCAAAGGTTAAATAGCTAAAAGTTCTTTATTTAGCCAAAATATTAAGAGAAACAAATTTTATTTTATTTATTAAATTCTATTTAACCTTTGGATATTTTGCTAAAATCATTAACATTTAAAAAAAGGATCAAAATTCTTTTAGTACAAAATTTGTTTTCCATTTTCCGAAAATTATATATTTTTTGTTTTTTATTTAAAAGTAAAATAAATTATATTTTTGCAATCTACAAATATCAAAAAAATTATGCAAAAATATTGAATTTTATGTGAAATAAAATAAAATTTTAAATTATTTACCTTTAATATTCTGGATGAATATAGATATTTAGGCATTTTGACCTTTGACCTTTTTACACAAAGTTTATAATTTTTAATAATTTTGGGTAAATAATGAAAGTTTTACATTTAAGATTAAATTTTTTACTATAAAATTTTAGTTTTTACGAATATAAAATGCTAATAAACCTATTTTTATAAAATAACCTTTGACCTGGTTATTTAAATTCGAAGATTTTTTTAAAATAATGTTAAAGAGAATAAATATAATTAAAATTCAATTTTATATAATGTTTTATAAAATTACCTTTAACTTTTTGAAAAAGTTGCTAGATTTTTAAGAATTTTGAAAACATTTTGTATTAATAAATCTAATTTTATAAAACCTAATTTTAATATTAAAAAATCTAACTTTTTTGTTAAAAAATTCAAAAAAAAATTTTAAATAAAATTTAAATTTAGTTTAAATAATTGTTTTCTCATATTTTGACTCAATATATTCGGATATTTGGTACTTTGACCTTTGAACTTTTTTGATAAATTTTATAATTTCTAGAATTTTAGGTAAATAATTAACAGTTACAATAAAATTATACTATGTTAATATCTTAAGGTCATGGTCAACAAAATGCTTAGCTTTTTATTAAAGCATTTTGTTGACCATGACCTTTGACCAAATTTTTTAAATTTGAAGAAATGTTAAAGAAATTTTTAAAAGTACTTTAACAAAAAAGATACAATTTAATTTATATAAAATGTTATATGTATATGTAATTTGCACAAAATGAAAGTATTTTTGATAATTAACCTTTGACCTTTTAAAAAAAATTTTAGATTTTTCAAAATTTTTTAAAATATTTTATATTAAAAATAAAAATTTTAATAAAATTTTGTGTAAATAGTTTGTTAAAAAAATTCAATAATTTTATGTGCTATAAAATTGAAAATAAATTTGAAATTTTTTCCATTAATAATCTAGCTGAATATAAATATTTTGGTAGTTTGACCTATGACCTTTTGACACAAATTGTTGTTTATAATTTTCTAAAATTTTAGGTAAATAATAAATTTTTTACTTAACTTTTCATTATAAAATATTAGTTTATGTTAATAAAAACAAATTAAGCCATTTTAAATATACGACCTTTGACCTGACCTTTTAAATTTTAAGTAGATCTTATAGAACTTCTAAGAGAATGATAACAAAATAATGGAAATAAATATAACACTTTTTCCATTAATATTCTAGCTAAATATAAATATTTTGGTAGTTTGACCTATGACCTTTTGGCACAAATTGTTGTTTATAATTTTCTAAAATTTTAGGTAAATAATACATTTTTTTACTTAATTTTTTTATTATAAAATTTTAGTTTATGTAAATAAAAAAGCAAATTAAGCCATTTTAAATATATGACCTTTGACCTGACCTTTTCAGTTTTAGGAAAATTTCATAGAACTTCTAAGAGAACTATAATAAAATAATGGAAATTTAATTTTATATTATTTATTATATGTGTTTAAGTATTTTTTTTTTTTTTTTTGGTAAAATGTAAGTGTTTTAAAAAATTAACCTTTGACCTTTGGGGAAAATTTTTAGAATTATACGAATTTTAAATAAAATTTTCTTTATTAATTTTTAAAGCAATTCTTATTATTTATTTTGGAAATAGATTGGAAAGTTATAAGTTTAATTCTTGATTTTAAAAAATTTTTGGGAAAATTTAAAATTTCATATTAAATTAAATTTAAATTCAATTTTTCCGCTTTTAGTTTATAACTTAATCATGCCAAAACCATTAATAACGCCCACATAAATTTTATTGATTATTATTATTATTTTTTTTTTTTTAATTCAAACTGAATTAATATTATTTTTAAAAGCCCTAGAAAAAACAAAAAGAGAAAATGAATAAAAAAATGCATAAATTAATTAACATATTTATTGAAAAAAATCACAAACAAGAAAGTCAAACAAATAAACTGTTTTAAATTAAAACAAAATCAATATTTGGACATTAAAATTTTATAGGCAGAAAATTGTTTTAATTTTTTTAAACTTTAAAAATAATAAAGAAATCACGTTTTTTATATGGAAAATAATTTTAGTTTATTGTTAATTCTAGACAAGATCACTACAATAGTTTTTTTTTTTTTTTTTGCTATTTTTAAGAATTTTTTTTGTAAGCGCTTTTGAGCTAAGAAGTCGTCTAGGGTTTCTTAAAATGGTCATGTATATTTATTCACTATAATTGTCTGTTTTTTTGCTTTTTTGAAAATATGATACTTGTTTTGTAGTGTATATAAGGCATTAAAATTAACTCGGATCTTTTTTGTAAACTATATTATATTATAAATTGTTATTGTTTTATTTAACAAGATTTTTTTATTTTGTAAAAACAATTTAAACAAAGAAATTAATGGCCGGCGGTAGACGTAAAAGGAAGTTGTTGTTGAAAAGACTGAAGAGAATAAATAAAATAATGGAATTAAAAGGGAAAAAACCAGAAGATTGCCTAGATCTTTTTTTATGGATCTTGTTTTTAAAGTTTATGAAAAGATTTTTGTGTGGAGAATAAAGGAAATTTTTTTGTAGACAAGATAAGAATAATTAACGGTATTGAATGTTTTGTAAGGTTAAAACAGAAAAAAGGAAGTGGGAGCAAAAAATAAATAAAAATAAGAATAAGATATTGAAAAACCTTTAAAAAAAATACAGCAAATTTAAAAAGAAAATAACTAAAGGTTAGAGAAAACCAGAATCCGGTTCGAAGGACCATAATTATAATACTTTTCCACTTATTAATTACCAAGTAGTCTATGGTGGCTGTTGCGTACAAGTTAGCTAACCGACTTTATTATGGTACCACTAGTCACTTTATTGGCTACGTGACAAGTAACTTTAAGATGGGCTTGTCATAGAAGGAAGTCTAACAGAATCCGGTTCGAAGGACCATAATCATAATACTTTCCCACCTATTGATTGCCAAGCAGTCTATGGTGGCTGTTGTTCATTATGGTGCCACTAGTCACTTTATTGGCTAAGTGACAAGTAACTTTAAGATGGGCTTGTCATAGGAGGAGTCTATTGCCATCTCAACGACTACATGGTGCAATTTTTTTGCACACTCAATCACCTCCACGACTACCGAAGGGTCAATAAAGTGACAAAAGGTACTTCTACGACTACGAGGTGTCCCTTTCTTTACATACACAATCACCTCAACGGCTACAAAGTGTAACTTTTGTGCGCACACTAGCACTTAACTGGTTACAAAGAGTCATTTAAACAATTTTGATAACTTCCTTTCGTCTTCTTCCCGCTTACCAAAGAGTCCGTAAAGTGATAATTACCAATACGCTCATTGGTGACTGATAGGGAGCGGCAGGTGACTATACACCAATGAAAGCGGGTTAATTGCCACTAAATGAACTGCTAGCTTCCTTTGAATACTTTGTGAGGTTAAAGAAAATGGAAATAAGGGACGACTTAATAAAAATATTAAAACTTAAAGGAAATTTAAAATTAAAATTATAACGGTATATATTATATTAACATCCGGTTCGAAGGACCATAATCATTATTCTTTTCCACTTATTGGCAACTTTATAAGGTCACAGGAAGTGGAAGTAAGAGATAAATTAATAAAAATATTAAGACAATTATTAAAAACTAAAGCAAATTTTAAATGAAAATAAAAACGGTATAGATTATATAAGCATCTGAATCGAAGGACCATAATAATCATTATTTTTCACTTGTGGATTATTTTGTGAAGTAAATGAAAATTTAAATAAGAAATATTAAAGAATATGGATTCAAATAATAAAAAAATAGAGCAAATTTAAAATTAAAATAATAATGTTGTGGATTACATTAGTAGTCGGTTCGAAGGACCATAATCATGATGCTTTTACACTTATTAGCAACTTTGTGAGGTGACAGGAAGTGGAAGTAAAAGATAAATTAATAAAAATATTAAGACAAATATTAAAAACTAAAGAAAATTTAAAATGAAAATAAAAACGATATAAATTATATAACCATCCGCTTCGAAGGACCATAATAATTATTATTTTTCATTTTGTGAGGTAAAAGAAATTATAAATTAATAAAAAAAAATATGAATACAAATATTAAAAAATAAAGCAAATTTAAAATGAAAATATATAGATTATACTAGCAACCGGTTCGAAGGACCATAATCATCTTTCTTTTCTACTTATTAAATACATTCTAAGGCAAAAGATGTTAGAAATATAATAAAAACTATGGATACAAACAAACTCGAACTTACAAGTATAATAAAAAATATTGATACAAATTTAAAGTAAAAATAATAACTATATAAATTAAATTAGCAGCCGGTTCGAAGGACCATAAACATTTTTGTTTTCATTTTATTTTTTTAGAGGGGTTAAAAGAAATGGAAATAAAAGATAAATTAAAAAAAAAATATGAATACAAATGTTAAAAAAAATATAGCAAAATTTAAATGAGTATAATTACGTTACAAAGTTAATCAATATCCAGTTCGAAGGACCTTAAACTTTTTTTCTTTAAATGTCTATGAAACCTAGAAACTCAGAATCTATAAAATAAATTAAAATTATTTCACAATTTTCTTAATTTTTTTAAATTCTAATTAAATTTTCCAATATATATTTTACAAAGTTTAAATTTTTTTCTTTCATTATCTTTTTATTTACTAAACTAATTTGTAACAAATTGTAACTTTAAACTCTTTAAATATATCTACAGACTACTTAATTTCTTTAAATATTTATTTAAATAATTTAAAAATAAGACTCATATTACTTAGAAAATAATTTAAATAAATACAAAAAAAAAGAAATGCAACCTACAAAACCTTTATTTTGTAATTGTAATTTAAATATTATTTTTTCTAAAAAAAATTTTTGTTCTATTGTTGTAGGTCTGGTCATTTGTTAAATAAATTATTTATTGTACCAAAAATGGTTAACAACAATTTGTTTGTTAGAATTTGACGCTTAGAACGGAAAAGACGACCTTAATTTCCTATTTAAACACTTTTATAAGAAAACGCATACAAAGTGAAAATAATAAGAAGTAATGCGTTTTATGTGTGAATTGTTTAATTAAATAGTTATTTCCTGTTACTAGTTTTACTAATATAAAATATGATAGTTAACTATGATTAGTTTAAATTTTTATAATTTGTTTTATTTATTTGAGAAATTAGTAAGAAGTATGAAAATTTTGTATATTTGTTATAAGAAAAGTAACTGTTGTCTTAAGTAATTATATGGCGCTAGAGAGTAGTTGAATAAAAGATTTAAGAGATTAAAATAAACTATGAAATTTAACTGCAGTTTAAAAAATTTGCTTAAACATTTAAAAAAAACGTTTGAGTTAATTTAGGTTATCAAATTTATTTTAATTTTTCTTTTTTTTATTGATGAAAAAATGTTATTGAATTTAACTTTAAAATATTTTGAAAATAACCCAGCAAAAAACTTGATAATAGCATGTTGTTACCATTACTGTCTACATTACATAGAAGTAGTTTAGTAACTACTTATTTATAACCCTTATTTTACTTGTTTATAATTAGTTTTTTGTCAACTTTAATTTTTATTGAAATAACATACTTATGTAGCATAAATTGCTATAAAAAACGAGTTGCAAATGTTTTGAACGCTTGAAAAATTAAATTCGGAAGCAAAAATAAAACATAGTTGAAATATTATCTCAGTTCCAAATGTTTTTATCACTACAACTTATTTTATATTCATTTCTTGAGGGGTGTTCTAAATTTTTCAGGTTGTTTTTTATTACAAAAGAAATATTTTGTTGAAATATTATTTCAGTTCCAAATGTTTTTTTTTACAAATTTAAAAGGTTGCCCACTTAAGAGTTTAAAAAAATATTTATTTTTATATTAAAATAATTTGGAAAGCAGAAAAATAAAAGCAGAGTGGAAATATCAACTCAGTTCCAAATGTTTTAATCACTACAGCTTCTTTTATATTCGTTTCTGGAAAGGCGCCTTGAATTTCTCAGGGCTCCTTAATGACAACCATGTGAAATCCAAAAAAATATATTATGCTCTTTAATGTCAAAACTCTTTAATGAAATATTTTAAATATAAACATTATTTTAATATTTTTTCTTCTTCTTAACATTATTGAACCCTCTTTAGTCTCTAGATTTTTAGAATTTATTCTACTTTTTTCTTTAAAGAAGTTACATATGTTCTTTAGTTTAAATAGACTCTCATAAATTGCCTAACACGGCATGAAATTAGATCGTATTTTCCAAATACAATAGCCCCGAAAAAAACATGTGAAACTAAAACAATGGCTTATTTGAAAACTATTGTTTTTTTTTTTTTTTTCAAATAAATAGTGAACTAGATTTAGGTAACAAATAAATAACGACTATAATTTAAATTGAAATAAACACAAAGAAAAAAGGAACGTGTTCAAAACAAAAAGGATTAACAATAAAAGAAACAGATATTAAACAAATGAAAGGGAATTAGTAAAGAAATGACACTTTTAAAATACTAGTTATGATGATAGCAATAAGGGGCCTAAAAGGATTTTTTGTTTTTAAATAAAGATTAAATAAGAGATATATATAGAACTATTTTAAAACAAGAAATATAAATATAAAAAAACAAATTGGGTGGCCCTTTAAAAAAAAAAAAAACATTTTAAGTAAAATTAGTCTTATGATAGCATACGAAAAAAAAAAAAAACTACTCAACCTTTGACCTTTTGAGGGTATATTTCAGTTTAATTCATGTTTTTCTTTAAGTATTTAAACATAATGTTTTAAATTTTCTTAAGTTAGTTGACCTGTTAAGAGAGGGTTTTTCCTTAACAGGTAGTTTTTGTTTAATTCTCTCTGGCTTTCAATTTTATCTTGTGCAATTTATCTTTTTCTTTACAAATTTTTGCTTAGAAAAAAATTCAATTATTTTCAAGGTTTTTTTCTTTATTATATTTGGTTTCATGTTGCGCAAATATTTTGTTGTTTTAAATTTTTTTGTATAAATTTCTAATGAAATTTTATTTTTAAAAATTGTTAAGAGAGGCGTAGTTAACAAAATTAATTGTGGTGTTATTGTCTCTTTTCAAAAGGTCATATATTACAATGAATGTTTTGTTTGAAATTGACACCTGTATACAAAATGTTCAAACAAATTTTAATAGATTTTGGATTTTGTCACAAAAAAGGTGTTTGCCTGATATAAATCAGTAAAAGAAAGTTAAACAAAAATTGGTATTAAATAGTTGGGAATTTAACTAAATTTTCTATGATTCTAAAACAAATTTATTTAAGCTAAAAAATGTCAATAATAAAAAATTTAAGACAAAAAATCTAACAAATTTCCTTAAAAGCTCTATAATTATCTGAGGACAACAATTGACACTCACATGACACTCACATCGAAGTATAGGGAATATACATTGGCAGCGTTCCTAAATGTAGAAGGGGCTTTCAATAATATTAAGATTGAGACCATTAGGGAATCACTAGAAACACTATGCATACAAAACTTCCTAATCGAATGGATTATCTTAATGCTTAATAGCAGGATCATTGACTCGAACTTGGGAGATGCGTGCGCAAGAATACTAGTGACTAGGGAAACACCGCAAGGAGGAGTTCTCTCACCTCTGCTATGTCTGTTAGCCGTCAATGTTATTTAAAGACAATTTGACGCAAGGGGACGGAAAATCATTGCCTACGCTGACGACGTTGTTATATTGGTCACAGGGAAATTTCTTCCCACAATCAGCCACGTCATACAGTCGGAACTCAACAAACTGTCCTCATGGGCTACTACCAAAGGATAAGGGGTTAAACCGAAGAAAACGGAGTTAATTTTTTTCAGCAGAAGGTACAAGTTTGTGAAGTTTAGGCTACCGGTACTAGGGGGAATTGAACAGGAACTGGCGAACGAAGCCAAATATCTTGGAGTGTTTCTTGATAGCAAGCTATCTTGGAAGAGGATTACATAGAAAAGGCTTAAAAGAGGTCTCAACGTCTACTACACATGCAAGAACTCCATAAGTATTAATTGGGGCCTCAAACCGATGATGGTAAACTGGATTTACGCATCGGTATTGAGACCAATTCTAACGTATGAGTGTTTTAGTATGGTGGGAGGCAATGAGAATAGGAAGTCGTTGGAATCTTCTGTCTAAAACATAAGAAGTACATCTCAGGCGGCACTTGACGTCATTCTGAATTCTGCTAAAACTTAATGAACTAGAGCTAATGGGATCAATTAGAGTAGGACATTCCAAACTTTTAAACGAAATCAGTCTCAGTGGCCATGCTTTAGCTCCCACGGAATCTACGGATTACATGGGCACTGAGATTGATTTACTAAATAGAGACCAATGGTCAGACATACAGAAACTATTTAGTGGAGTATCGATATTCAATTATGGATCCAAAATGGATATGGGCACCGCTGCAGGTGTATATTTTCTTGAGGAAAACATCAAGTAGTTGTTGTGTGCTCCAAGCGGAAATTCTAGCTATTCTTAAGACCACAGAATTGATAGTGAAAAAGATTGAGAAGAATGCAGAAGTAACTTTGTATGTGGATAGCCAAGCGGCGCTTAGGGCCCTGAATGAACATTTTGTCAAGTCTAGGCTAGTAAGCGACTATAGGAAGGCTCTTAGGAAATTGAATTGATCTAGGAAACTTGATAGATTCGTCACAAGAATAGGCTGGCTAAAGGAATGTCGTTGGCTTAGAGAGAACAGATTAAGGTGGTACATCTCTTCTTTTCTTGGTCCCATCTTTCCTCGTTGCTTTCAAATACTTATGTCACTACTTCTACTTCTGTCACTTAAATGAAGGGACTTACAATGGACTTTTAGGTCTTCGAGTGTATATACAGGTACCCATCTGAGTACTTGTATAAACCTTCTCTACCTAGCTACCTACCTACCTCTATATGGACCATTAAACGATTTGTCAAAGATAAAAACTATTTGAATTACTTTTTTTTAATGTATTAATTATTTAATTGATCAAAATTCAGATTTTATAATATTTTTTACTAAAAATAAAACAATTAATTGGCTTTCAATTATTTTTCCTTATTATATCAGTTAATAAATTAATTAAATATAAATAAAAAGATCATAGATTGAATTTCAATTAATAAAATAATTGAATATGTATTATTTGTAATTAAAATTGGATTTTAGATTTGTCTACATATAATTTGAATTTAATTTGTTATAATACCTTGAATTTGAATACTTAATTTCATTGAAATATATATAATGAAATAAATGTATATAAAATTTATATAAAGAGCTTAACAAATTTATTCTAAAAAAAAAATAAAAAAAAAAAAAAAATTCTGCTTTTAAAAATCCCTAAAAATTTTATTAAAAATTTCCCTTTCATCTCATACCTTTAAAATTTATTATAAAATAATTTTATTTAACAAATTAGTTTACAATATTTAACTGTAAAACCAAAAGAGACAAAAAAATTACATAATTTTATTTCTTTTTCTGATAACAAAAACCTCCACAAATAAAAATTAAAATAAATGTAAAAACTATAACAATGATAATAAAATAAAATCTTAAACAAATAACTTAAAAACTAAACAAAGGGTATACAATTTTAATATTAAACAAAAAAGCGATTGTAGGGGGTTTATATAAAAAATTTATGCAAATTAAAGTTTATTTAAAAACAAATTTATAAGAAAAAAAAATCACTAAAAAGATGGGAACTTCTTTTGTTATTAAAATAAAATAAAAGCTATGAAAGAAAACATAACTTAAAAAAATAATTATTAGCGGTTTTTTTTAAAAAAAGACTGACCTATTTACCCAGGGAAATAATTTTTAAAAGGAATGGTATTTTAAACATACTTTAGCAAATACATACACTAATATGATGGGAATTTAATTTTAATTTAAAATTAAACAAAAACAGAAAAAACTAAGTTTAAAAATAATAATAATAAAAATGATTAATGTGGGATTTTATTGGGAAATAAATAAATGAAGGAGAAGGAAAAAATAAAAAATAGGTATTTACAGAAAAATATCAAAGAAAAAAATGGGTTAAAAGAAGAAATTGTAGTATTAAATATTAGGGCTAAACCGAATTTTAAATACTTTTTAATACACTGAAGGAAAAAATTAAATTCAAAATCCACCACTGTTGTGCTCACATTGACAATTTACGGTAACAGCTTTTTGATTTCGTTCCTTAACAAATTTAATAGAAAATACTCGTATAATGGAAATTAATAGTTTAATACCCAAATGGTTTCAACTTGATGCAAATTAGGTATCATTTTTTTAATATTTGATTACACAATATAGAATTTGAACACATACTAGGTTTATTCACTATTGACACTCAAGGCGAATTCAAACTGGTGACCTCACATAATCTGCTGATTATTTTTGTAATACTTAAAACTGTCTAACTACATACCAGTACAATTTTTGATTACACGTTGAAGTATCAAACTCTGAGTATCAAAAATGTATGAATTCGTCTCTTCGTAGAACTACTGCCACCTGTTTTATTTCGCCATGATTCAACACGTATGTGCTCGTATTTTCTCTGGGTGTTATTTTTATTTTAGTGGATCTTTTATAACGTACTTTTATTTGAAAAAATACCCTTTTTATTTGGAAAATTACCATTTTTAATATACAACTTTTTAGAAAATTTTTTTTTTTTTTTTTTAAATGCTACTTTTTTTGAAAAATTTAAACTTTTTTAAATTTAAAATTTTTTATTTTTAAATGGTAAACAAATTGCATTTCTTTAAAAATTAGTAGGTACTTTTTCAAAAATTAAATACCACTCTTTTTGAAAGATTTAAATCTTTTGAAAAATAATTCCTTTTTAACAAAATGGTACTTTTTAAATTAGTATAATGAGTACTTTTCAAAAAATTTAATTTTTTTATTATTAATAACTTTTTACAGGCCTTAGTAGTTTTTTAAAATAATTTTTCTGGATTTTTTTTTTTTTTTTTTTTTGAAAAATTGTAACCTTTTGAAAAATAAAATGATACTTTTTTTATTTTTTTAATATCAATAATTTTTTAAAGACCAGCATTAAGTACTTTTTTAAAATAATTTACTCGAAAATTTTTTTGGAAAAATTTTAGTTTTTAAAAATTAGTATTTTTTAATATTAATATTTTTTTTTTTTTAAAAAAGATAAAGTGCAGATCTTTATTACTATTTTAAACTTTTTTTTTTACAAAATGGTTCTTTTATTTTTATTAATTAATTTTATTAAATATTTAATTTTTTTTTTTTTTTTTTTTGATATTAATATTTTTTTTAATGAATTTTTTTAAATAACTTTTTCTCGATTTTTTTTTTTTTTTTTACAAAAATTTTAATGGTTTGAAAAAAAATAATACTTTTTTTTAATTAGTACCTACTTTTTTGAAAAATTAAACTTTCTTAATATTAATAATTTATTAAAGATCGGCACTTTTTTAAAGAAATTTTTCTCGAATTTTTTTTTTGGAATCTTTTTAAAATAGTACCTTTTTAACAAAATGGTACTTTTTTAAAAATTGTAATTTTTTAAAAAATAATTTTCCTCGAATTTTTTATTATTATTATTATTATTTTTTTTTTTAAAGTGATACTTTTTGAAAATTTGTATCTTTTAAAAATTCCAAAATTGGTACTTTTTTAATAATTTTTTAAAACAGTATATACTTAAAAAAAAAAAAAAAATAAAAAATTGATTACACTTTTGAAAGTCTAGTCTAAAATCCAATCTTAAGTCTAGTCTAAAGTTTTGTCTATAATCTAGTCTAAAATCTAATAATGTCTAGTCTAAAGTATACTCTAAAAATAAAAATTGTTTAAAATCCTGTCTAAAGTCTAGTGTCATGCCTAGTCTAAAGTTAAGTTTGAAGTATAGTCTAAAGTCTATTCTAAAATATAGTCCAAAGTCTAGTCTAAAGTTTAGTCTAAACTCTCGTATGAAAGCTAGGCTTCAGTCTATTCCAAATTTAGACTAAAATTTAGTCTGAAACGTATTCTAAAGTCTAGCCTTAAGTCTAGTTTACAGGTTAGTCCAAAGTTTAGCTTAAGTCTAGTCTAAAGTTCAGTCTAAAGTCTGGTCTAAAGTTTAGTCTTAAGTCTGGTCTAAAGTTTAGTCCAAAATCTAGTCGAAAATATATTTTTAAGTCTAGTGTAAAGTCTAGTCTAAAGTTTAGCCTAAAGTCAAATCTAAAGTCCAGTTTAAAGTCTAGTCTAAAGTCTGTTTCAAGGTTTTGTCTAAGTCTATTTTAAAGTCGAATCTAAAGTCTTGTCTAAACTTTGATTTAGTCTAGTCTAAAATACATTCTAAATTCTAGTCTAACTTGAAGTTCAGTCTAAACTCTCGATTAATATCTAGTCGAAAATGTTTTTTTAAGTCTCATCTAGAAGCTAGTTAAAAGTGTTTCCTAAATTCTGACCTAAAGTTTTGTCTGTAGTTTAGTCTAAAATCTAGACCAAACTTCGTAAAAAAAGTATTTATTTTTTAAAATCGAACTCTTTATTTTTTTTAAATTGTCTGGTCTAAACCCTCGATTTCTTTAAGTGTCATCCAAAAGCTGGTTAAAATTTTTCTTAAATTCTGGTCTAAAAATATCTCTGTAGTTTAGTCTAAAGTCTAGTCCAAACTTCGTAAAAAAGTATTTTTTTTTTTAAATCAAACTTTTTATCCTTTTTTAAGCTGATAGTCTATTTGAAAATTATTATAGATTTCGAAAATTTTATTTTACTTTGAAGTTTAACTTTTTTAAAATGAAAGATAATTTTTTCTTAATTTGTACTTTTAAAATTAGTACTTTCTTGGAAATTTTTTTGTTACTTTGTTTAGAATTGATTAAACTGTGAAAATTTTATATTTTTTTTTTATCATTTTATAACTATTATAAATGGTTATAAAATAATAAAAAAAAATAATAATAATCTTTCTTTTTAAGAAGTTTTTTTTCTACAGAAACAGATGGTACTCATTTCTTTTACAAATAAGTACTTAAAAATATTTTTTAATAATTTTTCGGAAAAAAAATTATACTTAAAATATGGTACTTAATTTTTTATTTTTTTTTAATTTGAAATTATATCCCATCGTGATTCCCGTAATGTCGAGGCCAAGTTACTAACCGTTTCTATAGCGTCTCGTTTCTGAAAAGAATTTTTGTCAAGAAATTTAAAACGGAGTTCTTGTTCTTGCGGCAAGGTCTCACCTACTTTTCGATCGAACTTAACAGATCGTTAAAACAAAATTGAGTATCTGTTGGTGTCTTTGTTACACTCTTAGCGGATTAACTTATTCAGTATGTTTTTCTGTTTTACTACTACCAAACAGAAAAAAGGGAGATTACTAATTACAACTAGTTTAAGGTCCTTCGAGCCCGATGCTGATTCGACAATGCTGCAATCACTTTTATAAATATTTCAGAAATTACAAATGCAATAACAAACTTTCATATTTATGTCTTATATAACTTTAATGAAGGGTGTAATGATTAATTATTATTTAAATTTATTATATAAAAATATAAACCCTCTGGTGGATTTATTTTCATAAACTACTGAAAGCTCTAAACATTAAAGGCGGTAGATTTTATGAAAATCTACTTAAAAATATTTAATTTATTACTTTATTTATGTCTTACATCTCCGTTTATAATAATTCAATTTAAAATTTATTTAAATAACCTTTTTTTACAATAAATTTTTACTGTAACACACATTACCCTACCTATCTATAAAGGTAAACAAAACCTTGTTAATTTTCATTGTTACTTTCACGCTCTCTTAGGCTATTGTTTACATTTGTTGTACTACAATAAAGATGCCATCAGATTTGTTTACATTATTTTTGCGATTATAATATTATCAAATTGTAGGTGTTTGTTTCTTCTTTTTAATATTATTAATAAAATCAATATTTTGATTAACGCTCTATTATTATTTAAAATGATAAACAAATATTTAGGATTGATTATATTCATAAAAAGCCGTAAAATAAATATTGACTATTATTTTGCAAATATTTATTTATGAAATAAAAATTTTAATACAAATAACTTAAATAAATAGCTTAAGATTTGCTATAATTTAATAAAATCAAATAAAAATTGCTTACATTTTAATGTTTTAATTTAAATAATAGTTAATAAAGAGAATTTATTTATTATGTTAAAAAAAAAAAAACAGCAAAACAAATTAAACATTTAACGGCAACTGACTGTTTTTTTTTTTTATTTTTCTCTCTATTAATTATTTATTTTCGCTGTCGCTTTAACGCCAACGTTTTGTTTATAAATAAACGCCTCAATAATCACTTAAACGTACGTTAAACGTTTTTTTAAAGTTCATTATGCTTGATGAATAATAATTAAAATAATCATAATAAATAATTTTTGTTTTTCCAATTTTTAAACTAAATTGTTGTTAGTTTTTTTTATGTTTTTTGTGTTTTTATGTTAACAGTTTCATTTTCTATATTAAAAAATATAAAGAAACATTTCTTTTGATGGTCATTATCATAAAGAAAGTGAATTTAATTTTTAAATATTATTTAGCATAATAACATATTAACAAAAAATGTATGTATTATTAAAAAAAATTCATTAAAATTATGAATATTTATATAATATTTATGCAAATTTTTGTATTTAATTAAGAGCGGTAAGAAAAGAAAAATGAATTTAAAAAATAGATTTAATTAAACATTTATTAATAAAAAAATAAAAATATGAAAGAATATAAATCTTAAAGAATATTAATTTGAAAAAAAATTTCACTAAAATTTAGCTTTAAATACAAATCTAACGAATCAGTAGGTAAACTTTTAATAAGAATACGATGACCGCATAATTTTTTGTAAATGACAATAATTGTGAGTTTTGTTTTGATATTTCTGTAGTAAACATTTTCAGTAATATTGGATCGAAATTCCTTCTTTCTTTTTTGCTGATTTCGCTTGTAAATATAATTAAGAAATTTTAATTTAATGCTGTATAAAAATTAAACATTTCTTCATATACAAAGTCGGATCAATATTTCCGTGACTTTTCGAACTTCCCTCGTAGTTATATGAAATGCAACACTGTTCCCATCAAGTACCACCTGTTAATAGATTACTGTCAAATTTTGAGCAAGTGTCGTCATTTACTTTGCGTTTAACAGCCGTTCAAAACATACAACTTCGTGTATTTTTCTAAAAATGGAAAAAAGTGAATTTCGAGTGCTCATTAAACATTATTTTCTGCGAAAAAAAAAACGTCAATCAAATCAAGGCAAAGCTCGATAAATACTATGTGGACTCTGCACCATCGATTTCAATGGTAAAAAAAGTGGTTTACTGACTTTCGTTGTGGTCGCACAAGAACAAATGACGCTGAAAGTTCTGTACGTCCAATTGAGGTCAGTACACCCGAAAATGTCCAACGATATGGTGGTGTTGGCCGACCGAAGAGTAAAAGTGCGTGAGATTGTTGATGCCATAGGCATTTCATATGGCAGTGTGGTTTCGATTTTAAATGATCAGCTGGGTTTAAGAAAGTTATCTGCAATATGGGTGCCGCGTTTGCTCTCAATTGACCATACACGTAAACGTGTGACAACTTCAAAGGATTGTTTTGAATTGTTTAACCGCAATCCGAATGAGTTTTTGCGGCGTTTTGTAACTGTGAATGAAACATGGATCCATTACTGTACTAAACAATGGGTTTCTCCTGGTGAACCTGCTCCGAAGAAGACCAAGGTAAATTTGTCAGCCAATAAGGTGATGGCAACAGTTTTTTGGGGTGCACGCGGGATAATCCACATCGATTACCTTCAAAAGAGAAAAACAATAAATGGCGAATATTATGCCAACTTATTATTATATTAATGAGGATTTAAAAAGAAAACGACCCCATATGGCCAAGAAAAAAATTATTTTTCATCAAGATAATTCACGGGTGCACACGTGTGCAATCTCAATGGCAAAACTCTATGAATTGGGCTACGAATTGGTACCTCATCCGCCATATTTAGCCCCTAGTGACTACTTCCTATTTCCAAACCTAAAGAAATGGCTCGGTGGAAAGAGATTCAGCTCCAACGATGAAATTATTGACCAAACCAATGCCTATTTTAAAGACCTCGAAAAATACTATTTTTTGGAAGGAATACAAAAACTTGAGATAGGTTGGACTAAGTGTATTGAGTTAAAAGGGGATTATGTTGAAAATAAATTTTTGTTTCGCAAAAAAGACTGTGTTTCATTCAAAAAGTCACGGACTTATTGATCCGCCCTTGTATCACCAACATTGGGAAAAGTTTTGCCGTTATGTCGAATATTCTATCCTACATGGTTGAATCTTATAGCACGAATAGTAAGGTAATCTTAGAAGTACTGATGGACCCATGCATATTTTCGAGGCTGCAGAAGCCTTGATGCTAAACCCTTCAAAATTTTAGATAATAACGTGCACGACATCACGAAGGTATCGATCACGCAGCATCGAATGACGGTAGGCTGTTAAAAGCTTCTATCCATATAAATTCATTGGTATAATATCAGTGGGTCGGCAATAGAATTTTGCCGATCATAATGCTATGATTCATAATACTCTTTAGAGCAGCATATCATTCTATCGGTCTTGCAGACTCTTGTTCTTTCTACTGAAAACGCTAGAAAGCATTATTGATTTTTGTAAATAAAGGTAAATAAAGTTTTATAGCGATGCACACATTACAGAAAGATCTCTTAACTAATTAAAAGGTATACATAATGGTTGCGTTCCTAAACAACATCAAACCTGAATCTACATTGGCATCAGTTCGACCTTTGTTAGGAAACTTCCATTTTGGGTGTCTCTGCAATCTCCAAGATTGTAATTAGGGACACAAAAACAAATACTATTAAATCTTAACATTGATTCCCTCCTTCCATAGATGATATGGCTGTAACTGCAACAGGCAAAGATCCCTATAAGAAGCATTGGAATCCATACTTGATATTTTATCTAAATGTTGCTAAGGACGTGGGCTGGGTATTAATCCAATCAAAACAGATAGGAGATATAATATCCCACACATTATTAGTCCAAAGATCAATGAAGTAAACCTTACACTCTCAGAAAAGGCCAAGCACTTAGAGCTAGACAGCAAACTGAATTCGAACCTAACCTAAGATCTCAAAAGTGGAGCATCAAACCATTCAATACGTACTTACCTTACTATTCAAGAGTGTACGTTGTTAATAGTTTTAACTTACCAATAGATATTCAAATAATTTCATTAAAAAAATGTTGGTTTAGTTTGGGATTGAACCGAAAACGTACACAGTCACTCTAGCGAACTGAGACATTGAAGAACTAAATGAACTTGTTATTTCCAGATAACTAGTTATTCCACTACTCAAATAAATGAGAAAAATAATGACAACTCATTACCAGATAATGAGTCTAGTAAATAGTAGTCATTACCAAAACAAAATTATTCATAAACAACACCTCACAAACAGTAAATGGGAAGGAGAGTCCACCAGTACCGAAAACAGCAAAATCTACCCTGGATTGAATGGATCAAGAACGCATTTTATTAGAAGTCTTTAAACTAAAATTCATTCATCAACTTTTGGTAGATTTTTACAATGTAAATTATTTTAAAAAAATTACAAAATTTATTTACAATAAATAGGGAGTTTCTCATTGATTCATAAAAAATAGTTCCGAAAAAAAATTTATTAAATTATCAGAATGTTAGAATGATTTAAAATATTTTTATAATTAAATAACCCAGCAAATTCTTTGATTAACAGGTAATGAGTTCAGGAGCTTTACACTACTTACACATTATCTGTATAACCCATTATTTTACCACGGTGATGACATTTGAGGCATCAATCAAATCATTGCTTAGATGTCATTACAAGAACTAATTACTTTTAAGTTGTTCAATAACTCGTTTATTTTAAAGTATTACTGAAGTCATTATAAGTTAAAACAAGAGGAGCTAGTTGCGTTTTAGATTACTAAAAGGTAATGAAATTTTAGGATATAAAAAGATGTTTCTTAACAATAAGGAAAATTTTGATATTTTAAAAACTGTTTTAGATTAAAAATAAATTCATACGCAAATTTTTTCTTATCATATATTTATTCCTTCTTTAAACAGCTAAACTGAATAAAAAATCTATAGAAAGTAGTTTTTCAAAAAAGTCGGATCATAAATAAGTAATTACATGTCAGGTTATAAGTAGTGACTAAACTACTTTTATGTAATGTAGACGGTATGTTGTTGTCATTGAAAAGCAAGTTTTGCTGGGTTAAATTACTCAAAGTATTCTAACAAATTGAATTCAAATTTAACATAAAAAATATAAAATTCAATTTCTATTGCGTATAATACATATTTAATTATTTTATTAATTGAAATTCAACTTATTAAAAAATGGTATATTCAAATTATCACTTATTTTTATTTATATTTGATTGATTAATTTATTAATTGATACAATAAGAAAAATAATTGAAAGCCAATAAATATTTATATTTTTAGTAAAAAATATTAGTAAAGTTGAATTTTAGTCACTTGTATAATTGATACAATTAAAAAAGTAATTGAAATAGTTTGTTGATAAATTATTTAATAAACCATATTTTTTTCTGTGTGTTACGAATATAAGTTGTTTTCCCCCAATTTTATTTAAAATTTCATACAATAACCTATCAAAATTTACTATTTATTCCTTCCCAGGAAATTAACTTCCGAATTCAAATAACTGTTAACAACCTTAACACCCTTGTTCTCTTACTTTAACTTATGTCTTTAAATTCTAAAGACTTCTTATCTCCTAAATCTACCTGTTTAAATTCTTAAAAGTTTTACGTATATAATTCTTTTTGTTTCCTATATACTTCTACTATCTCTAAAAGAATCTTTATTTATCTATAATTTAACAATTTTAAATCTCTCTAACTGTTGTACATATTTTTATTTACAACTAAATTTCTATTGATTTGACACGTGTTTATATATGGCAATTGCTGGTGACTGCAAGGTGTCAATAATAATGTGTATTCGGTTTAATTGTCACTTTGGTAGACAGACAACGGCAACCGTTATGTTGTGGTACCTGTTCGTTTATATATTATTCCCCTCTTGAGTGTATTTTTAAACGATCGATCGATGAGTTAGTTGATCGTATGGTGAATGTATGGGCAATAAGTCATAATTTTGTAAACAATAGTTTATGTTGTTTAGTTTACTATTTTTGTTTTATAGTTGTGGTTGTTATTATATATTGTCTATATTAAATTTCAGTGTAATAATTATAAATTTTATTATGTAAATTTTTGTAGTTTTAGTGTTTTTTGTGTTAACATGACACTTTTCAAACAAAAAAAGTATCAAATTTAGAATGAATGTGTAATTTTTTTTTTTTTTTTCATTCATGTTTTATTTTGTAAACAAGAATGATTGATGCATGATAAATTTAGAAATAGTCAATGATTGAGTAAAAAGACTTAAGGAATTTAGGTGAATGGAACAAATGTAAAGGGAACAAGTAACGACAAATATTTATGCCAAATAGTTTTCTAAAACAATTTGTTTTAACGCTACTATAATACTGACAAATTCAGTCTTAGACAAATTTTTATTCTGATAAAAATTTGACGTTTGTCTTAATAAAAAATTTACTAATGTAGACTCGAAGTAAGGAAATTACATCCTACATAGTGTCTACATTAGACAAATTTTTATCAAGACAAACGTTAAAATGTACACGAATCAATGGAAGGTGGCAACAGTTGCGCAAAAACAACAATATGGCGAATTCATTAATGTTTTTTATATATGCAGTTTAACAGCTGTAACAACCAAAAATAATATTTGTATGACATTTGTCTTAATAAAAATTTTTCTAATGTAGACACCATGTTATGTATGCAGTTTGATAGCTTTACCATCCAAAGATAATAATCAGCTGTTTAACTAAGGTTACCTTATACAGATTCGCAATGAATTTGACGTTTGTCTTGATAAAAAATTTTCTAAAGTAGACACCATAGCGTAATAACTTTGAGTCTACATTAGACAAATTTTTATCAAGACAAACGTCAAAATTTTATCAAGATAAAGATTTGTCTAATGTAGACTGAATTTGTCAGTATGCAGCGTTAAAAGAAAATTGTCAGCGCTCGAGCTCTGACAACGTTGTCTTGATAATGTTTGGTAAAAGACGCCATCTTGATTGTTGTTGGTACTTTTTGCATGGTTTATCATGACATGCGTTTTCCCCTATAATTGATAGAGATAAAAAATTATCTGCAAATCAAACAAAAATTTGACGTTTGTCTTGATACAAATTTCTCTAATATAGGCTCAACGTAAGAAAGTGCTCGCACATCTACAAAAACAACAATTGCTTGTATTTTGTTAGTGTAAAACTACTGCACATAATGTCAAAATGCTATGAACAGAAAATGAGAGAATGAAGAAGAGGAAGAGTAAAAAAAACTCGAAAAAAATTTTGCATAGGAATACAAAAACAGTTTGACAGTTCCGCGGGGTATGTCAATGAAAAAATTGTAAAACTGCTGTTCTTACGAGTATACTTTATAATTATACTATGTGTAGACACTATGTTATTTACATTGCTAATTTCGAGTTTAAATTCTTTTAGAATTTTGTTGCATATAAAAAATTTTATCACCTTAAAAATATGTTAAATCTTAAACTAACGAAAAAATTAATTAAATACCAAATGTAGTTACAAAAATTTCCGCATTTTTGTATTAAAATTCTTCTTATCTAACCTCACAATTTTATCTCAAAATTTTACAACTTCATTAGTTTTTTTTTTTATCATATTTTTCTCTAATTCCTTTGTTAAATTACATCATTATTGTTATAAGAGTTTAATTACACAAATAAATATATTCTTACAAATTAAAAAAAATACCTTTAAATCATGGGCTCTTCTTTGGTTTTTTATCTTGTTAAAGCTTGTGTAATGATCGTGTAATATACAATATGAGACTTTTGTTATAAAGTTATTAAAACTTTTGTGGCTTAAATTGAAGGTTATTTAATAGCAAGAAAATAATAATAATTAGTGGTGGAAGTACTTTTTTTGAAAAATCATCATTATGAAAAGAAATAAACAAGTGAATTGATTATGGAAAAATAATAAATATTTTACATAAGAAAAATTAAAAAGTTACACACATTATTGATTAAATAATAATTAAAAAAAATAAAAATAAAAATTTTTCTATGTTAGTTATTCATATCATTGTGCGATGATTTTTTCTTCCTCCTTTAAAAATTCCCAAGCATTTTGAATTTTTAAAAATGTTGAGGTCGAATGTTCAAGATTTATTTTCCATTTTTTTATATTCCATTTTTATCTTAAATTTATTTATATAAAAAAAAAAAAAAATCAATTTAAAAATTATATTTCTTTTATTTTAGAAAATTTGGAGAATTTTACAAATTTAAACAATTTGAAATAATTTTCAAAGTGTTAGAATTTAGTTTTTTTAAATTGAATAATTTTTTTACTTAAAATTAATATAGATTTCAAGATTTCTTAATTTAATTTAAAATTTTATTATTGAATAATAAATTTTTCAAATATTCGAATTTAATTCGAATATAAATTATAAATCTTTTTTCACACTTTTTCGAATATTAAATACAATATAAACTCGATAATCGATAATCCGGACGCCATTCCTAAACTCATTACATACTCTATAATCCGCATTGATTGTATATTTTAATCCGGATTTAGCAGCGTTGTCAACTTTTTTGATCCAAAACGCGCCGGTCATTATTTAAAAACGCGCTAAATTATATTGGAATAAAATATGTTTTTATTATTTAGTTAAATATGTATTTTTTATCAACCTTACTTATTTGTTATTTTAAGTTCATGTGCAAATATTTAGTGTTTTTATGCAATATTGAACATTCACGTTTTATAAAAATAATATTAAAAATAGTTTTATGTTTTAAAACTTGTTTTTTTTTTTTTTTTCAAGTATGAAAATTTGTCTGACATCTTAAATAATATTCATTGAAAATAAATTGAAATACAAAATAAATATCGATGGCTTAAATTAGAAAAGACGTATCTCAACTTTTCGTAATTTTACAGGAGAAGGAATACACTGATACAAACAAAAGGCTGTTTTAATTCAAAACAAGTAGCGAAACTAGTTTTGACTTTTATATCTGGATTTTTCTACTCCTTTGGAAATTATCTTAGATAGGACTCTTTTCTGTAATTTAAATTGGAATAAATTAATGTTATAATTGGTAAAGTAATGTTTCAATAAATTACAGCAAAAAACTACAAAAATATATCTTATAAAGTAAATTTTCATAAAAATGGCAGGATTGTTTTTAGATATTGAAAATCGTTAAATTTTTTTAAATAAGGGTATTTTTTCTTTAAAAATTCAATCAGGGTAGATATACATATATTATATTAGTTTATAAATAGATTATTTCAAATGACTCATATCCCAAGATTCCAACTATTTTCCAGTGCTTCTTCCTGAAATTTGAGATTATTATTTTTTTTTTTTCCAAAGTTCGGAAAAATGTAGAAAACGTGATTAAAATCTGCAACCAAAACTAACTTTGAGTCTATATTAGACAAATTTTTATCAAGACAAACGTCAAAATGAACTCGAATTTATGGAAGGTGGCAACAATTGTGCAAAAACAACAATATGGCGAATTCATTAATGTTTTTATGTATGCAGTTTGACAGCTGTAACAACCAAAAATAATAATCAGCTGTTTAACTGAGGCTACCTTGTATAGATTCGCACCGATTTTGACGTTTGTCTTGATAAAAATTTGTCTAATGTAGACTCAAAGTAACCGAATACAAAAAGCGCCAATTTAGCGATTTTCAAGAAAAAGCGCTGATGGAAAAAATGCGACTTTTGGGTTGCTGAAAAGCGCTAAATCTAGCGCGAAAAGCGCTAAATTGGCAACACTGGGATTTAGTAAGAAAATAGTAATTTTTATTTAAAAAATAATGTGAATTGAAATTTATAATAAAAACTATGCGTACTGAGCTTTTTGTTGTTCAATACCTACGTTTTTAATTAAATTTTGTTCCAACATATTTTTCAGTACATAAAACCTTATTTATATAAGGCGAAGTTAAAATTGTTGAAAATGTTTAAATATAAATTTTATTTGGAGTGAAAAAATTTATTAATTTTACTATAACAAATATTAAGTAAACATTATACATATGTATCTACACAATTAAAAAAAAATGTCAGAATATAATTCGGATTGGGGTCTGTAATCAATTATTCGTATTATCGAGTTTATACTGTATTTTAAAATATCCCAACAAAAACTTGGTAATGAATTGTAATTACGGATTTAGTTACTTTTCAATGACAACAATATACCCTCTACATTACATAAAGGTAATTTACTGGCTACTTTTTTATAACCCGGTATGTAATTATTTATAATAAGAATTTTTTTTAATATTTAATATAAAATTTTTATTGATTTTTTTTTTTTTTATTCAATTTACCAATTTATATATTTAAAGAGATAATAAATACGTGACAAGACAAAATAGTTTTTATAATATTAAGTTTTTCCTTATTGTTAAGTTTTTGAAATTAAAATGAGAGATTTTATAAATCAATCATTTTTGAATTTTTATTCAGGCTCAAGTTCATTATTGTAATAATTTTTGTAGAATACAGAAAAAGATTTTATTAGACACTAGCAGGATGGAATGCATTTTTTCTGATCCGCTACGATCTTCGTCAGCAACCATTGTGCTTTTTAGTGCTAATCGTAAAGATCTTTCATTTAACTCACACTTTTGAAGAATTAGAATACGTAACTTCATCACTTTACATATTCTAAATTCTTAAGTATTAAGTTGAAATAACTTTACAAAAGCTTTTTCTTATTTTTATTTGTATTCTACATTATTACAATGTTGTTTTACTGCTCTAGCTAACCGTCGGTAAGCATTAGTATGCAGATTAAATTTTTAAATAAAAAATATTTAAAAATTAGAATTTTTCGAATATCAAAATTTGTAATTTTTCAATAAAAATTAATATAAAAAAATTCTACACTACAAGAAAAAATTGTATTAGTTCTTCAACTAGTACTCGTTCTACTTTGGCGTTACGTTCAATGATTTTTGTTTGAAATTATAACTTACAGAACTAATTCCATAGAATTGTTACCTAGCCAGTACCCATTCTATGGAACGGTTCTAGAAATAGTTCTTTGGTCAATAATTTTTGTTCGAAATTGTAACATTCAGAACCTATCTTTTATTTTTAATTCTAAAGAGCCATTTCCTAGAGATCACTTTTTAAATAAATATAACGAGAGTACACCTGGGGTGCTTCGCTACCCCAATAGTATTGAAATAAAAAAGTATACAAATATATACAGATTTTTGGTGTATGTATGAGTAGTAACTTTTACCGCTTATAACTTCTTAAATACTGAACGGATATTAGTAAAATTTATATTCTGCACATCTATGAGAAAATATCTTTTTAAAGGTATATTTTCTATAAAAGTCGCATGTTTAATATGAGCGTAAAAGGGATTACAGGAAATGTGTTTGCCTATTAATTATATAGATTTTGTTAACTTTTGTGGTATTTTTTATTAAGTTTTTAAAATGTTTGCAATTTTTTATTCATGTCTTTTAAAGAGTTCTAGGAAGACATTTAGGAACCAGTAATTTTACAAAAATGTAATAATTTTGTAATAATACAAAATTTGTTTCATTCTTTAAAATATTTTTTAGAATTTTTTAAATAAGAAGTAATTTTTTTTAAAAATTTAAAATATTTTTAACTTTAAATAGATTATGAAAAATTATATTTAACAAAACATAATAGTTTTCATTAGAATCCGATCTAGAGAAGAGTGGGAAGCAAATTCCGTTTTTAAGGAATATGCAATCTCTGTATTCACTGATGGATCGTAGACTGATACTGGCTCGGGTATTTTCTCTGATGACTTAGACATTTCGGTGTCTCTCAGGTTACCTAATTCGTGTAGAATCTTCCAGGCCGAGGTATATGCTATTAACATGACAGCGAAGCGAATTCAGGAGTTTCAATTCTGCGCTGTAGATAGCCTTGCCGTAATCAAGGCTCCGAATTCTCTCATTATAAGATCGAGATGTGTTGACGACTGTATACGCTCCTTAACTCAGCTAAGACACCTTCGGTCGGGTCATACAGATATACGAGATAACGAAATAGCAAATGAATGCGCAGTAAATGCATTGTCTTTGGATGGGGCAATTGCTTGCGAGGACATTCTCATCACCTTCGTTGTTGTATCCACTGCTCTTGATAAATGGGCGGTAAATGAAATAGAACTCAGGTGGTACTCAAGGCTCAACTACATATAATACTTTCGCTTCAACTGCGACTGACAGCTAAGTTAAATACATGCATTTATATTGAGCGGAACCAAATCAGTACGCCAAACTTCTGCGTGAAGTACTTCAAAGATGAAAAATGTTCAACTTTTAAGTGTCAAAGTGCGTAAATATATATTGTCGGTTGTTTTGTTCTTATTTTAATATTTTTTCGTCGGAAATTTTTCATTATTTGAACTGAGAACCTAATAGAATTTTTACATCTTTATATTTTATTATATAAAATTTTAATAACAAAATAATGCAACGACTGGGTTAATATCATTTATGTGTTGCGTAGCTGTCAGTCGCAGTTGAAGCGAAAGTATTCTATGTAGTTGAGCCTTCAATTACAACTTATCGACTGTCAAGTACTCTCTGATCACTCCGGTCACGTAACAGAACTGAGCATTACTATCTCTTGATAGGTCATCGATAAGGTTTCTTGTAGATATCATCACAGGTAACTATATTATAGGGCGTATGTCGGAAAATATGGGTTACCCAGGAAATAGCTTTTGTAGAAGTTGCTTAGATGAGGAAGAGGAAAATTCCATACAACGCTTGTCATGTGAATGTCCAGCACTGAAAATGCGTAGACTGAACATTTGTAGTTGATTTAAATGAGAATTTAATTCACCCTTTCTCTAATGTTTCACTTTTAATTAAAAAGAATTTCAAAAATTTATTATTTCCCTGAATTTTTTTCTTCCCAAAATCATTTATCATTATATTTCTATTGTTTAAAATTAAACAATGAATGAATACTTTTTCTTTCATTTAAAAACTAACGGCATTTAAACATTTTTTATTACTCATTCACTGATGTAAATTCAATCATTAACATGATCTATTACCATCAAGAAAAAAGGTGTAATATTTCTAAATATCTTGTACTCTCATCAAATAAAAAAAAAAATAAATGGGTCAGTCTGTCAACATGAAATTAAATTTGTTAAATGAAACAAAAGTGTAACTAAAGACTTTTGAACCCTTTTTACTGACTTAAGGAAAGCAGAGATTGAAATAAAAGACCTACTGACGAAATGTCATAAGTTTAATGGATGTTAGGGTTTTTAGAACATTAGAATAAAACAATATAAAAGAAATTAAAAAAATATTAATGAAATCTTGAAATAATAGAAAAGATAAATAATTACATTAGTAATGCTTTCTCTGTTTAAGTAAATTTTTTTGGTGTAAGAAAAATAATAAAGAAAATTCTTTTAATTTTAAAAGGGTTTGATCTTCATTTTATAAAGAAGTTTTTTTTTCTATTATCTATGTTAAGAAAATTGTTCTTTTGTTTACAAAATTATATTTATTTAAATTTTCTTCATAAATTTAAGAATTTAATTTATTTGAAATTTTCCTATGACATTAACATGTTAATAACGGTGTTTGAAACATTTTTGTTAATGTCTTGTAAGAATGTTTATTATTTTCTTTTAAATCTCGTTTTCAATAAAAAGAAAAGTGTCACAAGTCTTTGTTAGAGTTCTTTGTTTAAACAGCTAGTAAATTAAATGCCTTTTAAACCTTTTTTCTTTATTTCGAAAGAGAATTTTATTGATCTTGTCTAGTCATAAGATCAAATCTCATTTACATATAATTAAACTAGAATATATAATATCCCTTAGCTACGATTGTGGATCTATAAAAATGTTTATGACATTTTTATTTAGGTTGTTTATTTAGTTTTTATTTTGATGTTAAATTTAAAAAAGGTAATATGATCTTTTGGGTTAAAATAAAAATTAAATTAAGCCATTGTAAACGTTTAGAATGAGATTAAAATAAAAATAAAATAATCATTTACAGCTGTTAAGTAAAAAGTCAAAATTAAACTTAAGTTAAACGTTCAGTTATAGTTATAACAATTATCAATTAAAAAAACAGATCGTTTAGCCATCAGTGGCATCTTAACAATTTTAAACATATCAAAGAGAAGTTTTGCTGTTTCTTAATTTAACCTCAGTTTAAATATTTGTTAAGCCATAACATAAGTTAAGCGTTCAGTTATAGTTATAAAAATGATCAATTAAAAAACAGATAGTTTAGCAATCAGTGATTGTAACTTAACAATTTTAAACATATAAAGTTAGGTCTTGCTGTTTGTCAATTTAACCTCAGTTTAAACTTTTGTTAAGCCAACTCCCATTAAATTCATTGCATTCAACTTTTCTTTAATCCTCCTTAATTACAATTTAAAAAAAACTCCTTAAGTTTCCCTTTCATCTTAAAACTATACCTCTCTTTCTTAATAAATTCCTCCCACTTTGTTTTAAATATCTACAAAAATTTTATGTCATGCTTTAATTAAATATTTATTTACGCAGCCTAATTTGATCACCGTAAAAAAATACGACTACTACTACTGCTATCTATTTTAAAAATCAAAACTCCCTTTTTTACTAAATGGAAAACACCTTAAAATAATAAAACAACTTGTTGAAAATGTTAGTAAAATAAAAATATACAAAATTAGTACCTGTATTTAAAAGAAACACACACTTGTTTAACTAAAGGACACTTTAAATAAACAGTAGCTTTAAAGAAAAAAAAAATTCAATGAAAATGTGGTTTAAAGGCAAAATTTTGTTAAGAAATATTTTCTAAGAAATTTCATTAAGATTAAAAATTCAAGGGAGAGTTTAAGGCAGAGTTTAAAAAGAGAGATTATTTAAAGACAAGATTAAAAGAGACTAAAAGCAAGAAGAGTATTTCCAGACTGAAATGACAATTTAAAAAAATTTTGTTTAATATTAAGCAGATTGTGTTTAAGAAGTTACGAGGAGAGAACGTTTGAGCAAAAAATTAAATTAAAAATTAAAAAAAGATATTTAAGAAAATAGATCTTTAAAATAAATTGAATTTAAGTAAATAAATAAATAAATAAATAAATAAATAAATAAATAAATAAATAAAATTTAAAATTTTAAGTTAAAAAATGATTACATAAATAAATTAATTAAATGGAAAAAAATGTGCAAAAATAAAAAATAAATATTTAAGGTTAAAATATAAAAAATCAAGTAATTTAAAAAAAAATAAACCTTAATAAATTATAAGTAAAAAATTATTAATCCAAATAAATTAATTAAAAATTAATGTGCAAAAATAATCAAAAATATAAAAATATTTAAAAATATTAAAATATAAAATAAATTAAAATTATTAAATAATAATACAAATTGTTTTAATAAATTGTTTAATATCACAAAAAATATAAAATAATAATAATAATAACTTTTACGAAAATTAATTCCTTAATTTGAGAATTTAGAACAAAAAAAATATAATATTGAAAAATAGTTTTGAGTTAAAAAAATATTAAAAAAAAAAAAATTGTAAAGAAAATTATCAAATACAATAAATTAATAATTAAAAAAAATAAAATATTTAACATTTTTCTAAAAATAAATAAAAAATAATATTAAAATTTTTTCTAAAAATCGGAGAGATATAAAATATGCTAAAAAATTATACTTTTAAGCTTAAAAATTAAATGCAAAAATATGCTATTTAAAGTCTAAAATATAATTAAAATTAAAAAACCTCTTAATAAAACTAAAATATGCAAAAAAAAAATATAGGCTCTAATAAATATTGTGAAAAAAATAATCAAATGCAATAAATTAATAATTAAAATAAATGAAAATAATTTTAAAAAATAAAATTAATATTGAAAATTCTTCTAAAAATCGAAAGAATATATAATATGCAAAGAATGTGCTTTAAAGCTTAAAAGTTTAATGCGAAAAAATATGCTATTTAAAGTCAAAATATTATTAAACTTAAAATACAAAAAATATGCTTTTAAGCCTAAAAACATGCATACAAAAATAAGCTGTTAAAAGTCTAAAATATCACTTCAAATAAAGATTTCATATAATGAATGACAATATATGCCTTTAAGCCTAAAAACATGCATACAAAATTAAGTCTTAAATATTGTAAAGTAATAATCCAATGCAATAAATTAATAATTAAAATAAATGAAAATAAATAAAAATAATATTGACAATTTTTCTAAAAATCGAAAGGAAATGAAGTATGTAAAAATAATGCTTTTAAGCTTAATAATTTAATGCAAAAATTGACTATTTAAAGTCTAAAATATGATTAAAATACTAAAACCTGCTGTTAAACCTTAAATATAATAAAATATGCTTTTAAATATCACATCAAATAAGGATTTCAAATAATGAATCACAAAATAAGTTTTTAAGCCTAAAAAATATGCATAAAAAAATATGCTGTTTAAAGTCTGAAATATCACTTCAAATAAAGATTTCATAGAATGAATGACAAAATATGCTTTTAGGCCTAAAATATGCATACAAAAATAAGCTGTTTAAAGTCTGAAATATCATTTTAAATAAGGAATATCATAATATGCCGTAAAGCCAAAAATATGCTCAAATAAATCCATTGACCAAGGCGAGAAAATTTAAGAAATAAATTCAGTTAAAATATTAAAAAAATCTAAAAAATAAATATAATTTTGTAATAATATTTCCCTAAATTACAAAGTTTATTCTATATATGAAATGTAAAGAATCCAATTAATTCATTTAGAATGCCTGATTAATACGCAAAACTTTCAAAGTAAGTTAAAAATTAATTTCACAGTAAAAAAGAAAAACCGTTTAATGCTCAAACCATTTTTCATGACAAATGAAGTTAAAAACTAAATATGCAAAAACATGACGTTTCGAAATATAAAATATGTTTTAAAAATATTAATATGACATACAAAATATGACATAATAAGCTTTTACATATAAAACATATAAAAATATGCCGCTAAGACCAAAATATTCAAAAATATACTTCAATAAAACAATATCAAAATTCTCCAAATACTTTTGATTATCCTGCAGTTAGCAATCTATAGTTTTAAAACAATCTAAATATTTAAGTAGTTTCTTTAACTTGTCAAGAGGTACATATAAACGCAATATATTTATATGAAAATTAAACACTATAAACTATAAAAATTTAAATAATTTAAATAATTTTAAATGCTAATTACTGCGTTTATAAGCACCTTTTACTTGCAATTAAATATATTGAGAGAAATGGTAGCACCTTTTTCAACAACTACAACAACAGGCACTTCTATGTATCTTGTATATGAGTATCTTTACTAATTTGTGAATAAAGTCGAAATTTATGCATTGATTTGAATGAAACATATCTTGTTTTATTTGAAACAAATTTATCTTTATGATTAAAGAATAAAAACTTTAATTTTTGACATTTTCGAATTTTTATGATTTTTTTAAAACATTTTTTTTTTTTTTTTTTGATATTTTGTAGGAAATTTAACTTTTTCTTCAGAAAATATGCATAACCATAATAAAAAGTAATGTAAAAATAAATTGAAGACAATTTTATTTAGAATTTTTTGATATTTTTTTGAATAAAATCAGACAAGTCGTTTTTGAGATATGCTTCAAGATATCGATCCCTAACAGCGAGAATGCCGTAAGTGCAGAAAACAAAACTTTACAGGAGAAGCATTTTTGTGATTGTTTACACATTGTTACCCAGCAAAAAAGGAACTGAAAAAGAGCTGAAAAAGTCATGAATTTAACATTGTGTTGGCATTGGAAGGAAGTACTTACTGGTGCAAAAGAGCTGCAGAAATTCTTTTTTTAACCCATGGTTGTCATTGGTAGGATGTTCTTCTTTTAAGCTTCTTATTCATTTCTTTTGAAGTACTTCCTTTAAAACTATGTTTATGAAATTTTTTTACAAAAATTCAGTTTTAGCCTTATTAAAAGATAATAAAAATGCATTAAAATTTATAAAATTTTAATTTTCTTAGAAGTTATTAACTTTTTTTCCAGCTAAAATATCATTTATTTTCACTTTTTTTGGAAATAATTATTAAGAACTTCCAAAAAAGTTTAAAATATGCGCTTTGTTCTACTTTTGATGTGGTGAAAATGTTCTTTTTGGAAGCTCTTGATAGTTTTTTTGCTGGGTATATGTATGAAAAATGTCACTTACGATAAAATTGCTTTCGCCATAAATCTGAAAAGACACTTGATACATCGATAAAATTTTGACAGATGACGTAAATGATTCATAAATTTTCATCAAAACACGAATTTCTAAAATGTTGTCGGTTACGATATTTTGGTGGTCAGGGCTCGATATGATTTTTTCAAAACACGATTTATCACGAAAACTGGAGTCAATACAAAACCTGTTTAATCAGTGTTGCCAGGAGGTAAAAGGTGTTGAAACACTAAAAGATTCTAAAATTAAGGCGAAATTTTTTCCTTTGTATGAATTATAAACTCTTAAATAAAAAACTTTCAAGGACATCGCAAAACTCTTGGTTGAAAAAAATTAAAAGCCAAATAAATATGTAACATCCGTTAAAGCAGCAGAAGTTTACTATTTATTTCAATGTGTTATTCACAAATTTACAAATAATCAACACACAGTGGGGCCAAACGCAAAATTTTTGGTTATAAATCTGTATCTCCTAAACTACTAGTCGAATCTAACTGAAATGTATTGTTGAGTTGTAGAGGAGGACCTAAGCTTTTAGAAAAAGTCACCCTGTGATAACACGAGATATGTGTCAAAGTTTTCAATCCTGAAAAAAAAAAAAAAAAACATTTAAAAAGTTTTACAAACAAATTTTTGGCAATTTTTCAACGATCCCAAGTAATAAATGACAAGTTTAAGCTCGAATGTCTCTTATAATAAAATTCATTTATTCTAAATGCAATATTTTCCTAAAAACTTGAACAATACAACCCAGGAAAAAATGTATTAGTTCTACAACTAGTTCCAGAACGCATAAAAATAGCCAGTTTTTTTCTACATGGGCGTCACAACCAATGATTTTTTTTGAATTGTCACCACTAGTTGTGTGAAAATGTTATCTAGCCACTACCCATTCTATAGAACGGTTCTAGAACTAGTTCTTTAATCAATGATTTTTGTTCGAAATTGTTACATTCAGTAATAGTTCTACAGAAGCGTAAGGGAACGTTTTTAGAACATTTTTTTTTAATGGATTATTTCCTAAAGACAACTTTTTAAATCAATTTAACTTTTTTTAATACTAATTTTTTTTTTTAATTTTTTGGAATCTTTAAAATTGTTTGTCCAAGTTTTTTAAACAGTTCTACGATGTCATTTGGAAACCAGTAATTTGTTCATATAAGTGATTTAAAAAAACATTCCTTAAAACCAATTTAGAATCACAATAAGGTTCTCCACCATGAATGCTAGAATTGGTTGCGGCACCACTAGTTCTAATGATGTTATTAAAGGATCGGAAATGTTTCTGATTACACCAGTTCTAGAACTAATGATTTTAGAATATGTCCTAAAATTTTTCCTGAGAATAGATGACTAAATACAGCGTCTTGGAAGCTATAATACAAATTTCGTGGCCAAAATCAAAATAAAAAGATTAAATGTATCCTCAAAAAAAATCAAACTGGCAACACTGCTGATGATTCACTACGTCACGAAGGGAAAATATGACGTTAAATGGAATAAAATTATATTATATTTTAAAAATAAATTACTAATATTGTCACACTTAAATTTATAATAAATTAATAAAATACTGTTTCAAATTGAGAATAATTGAAATTCACAATTTATTATTAAATTTAAAAGTAATAAAATGCTTACCTTATTACTCATATAAAGATTTTTTCGCATGTGATCTGAAAAATTAAACAAAAATAAAATTAAACAAATAATAAACTAAACAAGTAAGAATTAAAATTTCATCTCATATGGAAGATTGGCGGTAAGGTGGGAGGACCATGCCGACTTTTTGTTTCCGAGTTTATATTGGTCCTCGAATGTGGCCCATAACTTTTTTGTTATATAAGATAAATATTTGAGCCAATTTCGTGCCCCTAGGTGGTTCCCTCGTAGCCCTATACTGTTTTCAATAGACAGACAGATGGACGGACATAGCTACATCGACTCAGAATCTTACCAGAACCCAGAATATTCATAATTTATGGTGTCTTAAATGATTATTTTCGGCATGTTATACACGGAATGACAAACTTAATATAAACCTCCCCCCACCCTTGGGAAATCAAAGAAAAATAAAAAAAAAAAGCAAATATATAAGTTAAAAGTACATTAAAATAAGCAATATTTTATCAAGTTCAAAAGGCTTAATTAGAAGCTTACATAATCGGAACTAATTAATTTATTAAATTATTACAAAATATTTCCTGTTTAAAAAAAATTCTTTGGAAAGTGAAAATTTCTTATTTAATTTATTGCTCTACATTTATGCAAATTAATAATATCAAATTACGTTTATATTAACTAACATAATTTACTTTTAATATAACCTAGTTAACTTTTAAAAATATTATGGAAATTTAATTACAAACTTCCCATATTTATTTCCTATATTTTTCCGTATATTTATTTCCCTAAAATAGTAAACTACTTTAAGCAATAAAAAAAGAAACAATATTTAAAAAAAATAAATAACAAAATAAACTATAAACAAAAACTATTAATACTATTGCTCTACTTATTTACATAATAATTAAATAATATCAAATAACTATAAAAATATTTAAACCATAAAAAAGAAACAAGTGGAGCATTAATTGGAAAAATAAATAAAGAAAAATGAGCAATAAATAAAGTAATAAAAAAAACAATAAATTAAAATTATTGAATTAACAAAATAAATAAAAATTATTTAATTAAAAAATAAATAAAATTAAATATGTTCATATAAATTAAATTATTTAACAAATATGTTTTTTTTTATAATTTTAATAATTTTTTAAAATTTTTCTTGTTTTTTTTTTTAGAATCTTGATTTTATTTAAAATCCAACAAAATCACCATGGCAACCCTTTCTTATAAATACAACTCTTAAGCAAAATACTTATAAGCTAAGCCACAAACCCCGTCAATTAAAATCGTTCAACAGAATTTATATATGGAATAATTGTTACAGAAAGAAGTCTTCTTTGTTCTCTTTAATAATATTCAAAGGCCTTACAAGTAATGTTTGGTCTTTTGAATACCACACAAATCTATGGCATACAACAGCAACATCATCATCATCAATATCATGAACATGAACCTCAACCTCAACCTGAACAATTAAATTCTCCTTTAGCTACGCCCTCAACCAGCTCACAAACATTAAACCACAACAACAACAATACCAAACCCACACATCATCGTAGATGTTATTCTTCTGTTTCGGATTCTAGTACGAAATTTTTTTCATCTTTATCTTCTAAAAATCCCACAAATTTTATAGAGAAATTTCTTAAATCAGATCTCCTAAGTACCTATGATACCATAAAAAATTATCGTAATTATCCAGCAACAAATCAAAATTCTAACAATTCATCTAATAAACGTTATTCGGATCCTTTGTACAGCGAAAGTGGTAGCAAATTATCTTCATTTAATTGTTTACAAGGTAGCTATCGTCATAGTTTTGAAGGAGAATTTTATGATCGTGTAAAGGTCAGCAGCAGCAACAGCAGCAATAATAATAAAAATTCTTTATATCAAGATTTGCCTAAAACTGGTGAAATGACCATTAAATGTTCAAAGAATTTATTAGCTGTAGATCCAGTCGAACAGGGCCCAGCCACTTTACAAAATTATCAAAAAATACCCGAAAGTGAACATGATCTATTGGTAGACTCATTAGTGGCTTCAAGTGGTGCCAGTTCGGGTGAATTTAATAGCAGTAGTGATGCTACTACAACCACAACAACTGGAAATACGAGTAGCAATAGTATCTCATCATCGTTGTCTTCATCGAATCTTTATAAAAGACTTTCTTTTGGCAGTCGCAATTCACAGAATACGAAGCAGGAGAAAAATGGAGAAAATAATGCGCAGGCGCAGCAACAACAAGATGGGGTAAGTTGAATGGAAAAAAAAAAAGAAACAAATTAATAAGAAATAATTTTAAACTAAAATAAACCTAAAACTGAACATAAACTAAAACTGAACTAAAACTACAACCAAACAAATTTTAGAAATAGATCTTGAAGTTACTTAAACTGGACTAAAATTAAACTAAAGCGTAATAAATACTTTATCAATCTTACAATAAAATAAAAATCACTTTAATGAAAAAAAAAAACTTCTGTTATAATAAAGATAAGGTTAAAGGATTTCCCACCTCATTATCACCATCACTTTGTAAAAATTTAACCTCTATGAAAAAACAATATCATAAATTATTTCTGTTTATTTGCCTTTTTAATTTAGTTTTTGTTTTTTTCTCTCTCTCTTTCTGATATTATCAAATAATTATTAAAACAAAAATTATCATCAATTATTGTTTAGCCCAAAATAATAACAGGTGTTTTTGTTGCCAGTTTGCAAAATTTAATAAACCCCAAAATATTTATTAAGAAGCTGCTAAATAAGCAGTTTTTTTATTTTGCCAAAATAAATGTTAATTAAATAATTTGCATATTTTCAGATTGATTTATTTGTTATTGAATATGTACGCAATAAAAACAATTTATTATTTAATGACAAATTAAATTAATGAAAAAAAATATCAAAAAATAACTGGTTAACAAAACGTAAATTTGTAAATTAACATTCCAAGTGCTGCTGGTGTTAAAAATACTTAAAGGAGAATAATTTAACAGCAATTAATTTTTTAATTCCTAATGTCATTAACTGTTTAATTGCAATAAGATGATAAATATCAGTTTCACATTAATCCTTAAAAAAAAATATTTTCAAAAACGAGAAGTGAAATAAAACTCACGGAAAACTGAATTGGATTGGAAATAAACTGGAAGAATGCTAAAGCTGAACTAGAACTGATTGAAAACTGAATTAGAACTGAACTGAATCTATGTTGAAGCTGAACTAAACTGAACTAGAGCTGAATTAGGTAGAACTTGACTGGAACTGAACTAGAACTAAGTAAATTAGAACTGAACTGGAAATGAACTACTACTGAAATAGAACTGAATATGTCTGAACTAGAACTGATCAAGAATTGAACTAAAACAGAACTAGAACCCAATTATAACTGAACTATAACTGACTAAAAGGAAATGGAACTGAAGTATAACTGAACTAGAACTGAACTAGAACTGAACTAGAACTAAACTGGAACTGAACTTGAACTGTACTAGAACTAAACTAAAACTGAACTAGTACTTAACCAGAACTAAACTAGAACTGAACTAGAACTAAATTAGAACTGAACTAGAACTAGAAATGAACTAGAACTGAAGTAAATGAACTAGAACTGAACTAGAACTAAACTAGAACTGAACTAGAACTAAACTAGAACTAAACTAGAACTGAACTAGAACTGAACTAGGACTGAACTAGAACTAAACCAGAACTAAACTAGAACTGAACTAGAAATGAACTAGAACTGAACAAGAACTAGAATTGAACTAGAACTGAACTAGAACTGAACTAGAACTGAAGTAGAACTGAACTGGAATTTAACTAGAACTCAAATAGAAATGAATAAAATCTGAATTAAAATTGAACTACTATTGAACCAATAGAACTGTACTAAAACTGTCCTAGAACTGAACAAAAATTGAAATACAATTGAACTTAAACTGAACTATAAATAAACTAATTTTAACTAGAACTGAAGAGGAACTGAAATGTCATATCTGTGATTGGAGAGAAATACGTAACTATAACAGAACGTATGCAAGTAACGCTTATGTTGATTGCTGGCCACTCGGAAAAAAATGGGCTGACTACTTAGCAATTAGGGGAGCTTTACTAATGGATAAAAAATCGTTTCAAAATCCAGCACGGTTGTGGTTACATTGACAGTTTACGGTATCGGCTTTAGGATAACATTCGTTTACGATTGTGGCTACATTGACAGTTTACGGTATCGGCTTTAGGATAACATTCGTTTACAAAATTCTTTAAATTTTAATAATTCGATACTGAAACGGTGTCAACTTCATGCCAATTGGTATCAATTTTCGTTAATTATATGATCACGAAGTGTTGAATTTGAACACATACGGGGCAGATTTGACATTGACATTTGAATGGTATCGTTTTCAACATGTATGTGGTCGATATTTTTCTGGTTGTTGATGTGTTAACATTGTGCCACAAGCAGTTTTTTCAACGAATGTTGAAAATAGTCTGTGTAGATTTTACATAATGAGACATCTGCATACGTACTAGAGGTCCTATACAGGAACCACTCACCCCGTTATCACGCCCGCATTACTTCGGGATGGGGTTCATTTACCGATTAATGCGGCTATCAACGTTTCCTACTGCTTCATCTAACATACATTTGTATGAGATTATGGGTTTGATATTTGAACTTGTCGGTTGTATTTGTATTTCTCTTTCATGATTTTGTCAATGAAATTGGAATTGACATGTTTGCAACAGCTGCTCCCTCATTTTACGAGTCTTTTTACTTTTACTAGATACTCGTGTTTCATATATTTCCTTTCCCTCCTAGAGTATTAGATTATTTCGTTCCATCCACCCTAAGTTTTAGAGGTTTTTTTTTTTTTTTTTTGGTCACAAGTATCGCTTCGGTTTTACTCACAGCAATTTTAAGTTTTTTGATCTTAGCCATGTATTAATTATCACTAGGCAGTCATTTGTAACTATCTCGATCAACGGTACAGATGATTGGTCCACCAATAGCACCATTTCATTTCCGTAACCCATAAGTAGATTTAAGTTCAGTAGTCGTGAGTACATTAAATTCTATAGGAGTGGACCCTATATGGAACCTTGTAGTACACCAACTAATTCTTCGTAATGGCCCATACCAATTTTCACCATGTTTATGAAATATCCTTAAAATTTTCCCTGATTGCATGAATAATTACATTCTAGTCTGTCGATTTAAATTCATTCTTAATGTCCAAATTGCATTTGTCAGGATCCACCATTTCTTTTCATTTCCATCTCTAGTCTCTTTATTATCAGCTTGTCCAGAAACTTTCCGCAAGTGTCCAATAGACATGTCGACAAGTTATGATTTAATTTGGGATCCTATAAGTACATGCATATTACAGATAGCTTCAAAGGAAAGTCACCACTGTTGTCACCTGTCTTGGAAAAAAGTTTAACCACTATTTTGTATAACCAACTTATATTTGTTATAACTGGTATTTTCCTTCCGTTACTAATCATCATCTATATTATCACATATAGGAGGCTCTTTGGATTTTTGTTCACTTCTTCACGTAGTGGTGAGAATTACTACTTTTTTGTAACAAGCCTGAGATTTTTTTTAGCCCTTCTGTATAGTTCCATTTCCATTAAACTGAAACTGCAATAAAACGGCATTAGATACAAAATCTAAAGAATGTAAATTTCAACTATCATCTACAAGGCAGAATGACCTCTTTCGACTTCTTGGAGTTATCTTTAAAATTTTTTTTTTGTTTTGGAACGCCGCTATTTTAAAGAACTAAAGCTCAATCATTTTTGCTTAAAATTTTAAATTAATCATTAAATTTCAAAATGATAGCCTTATCGAAAATATTAACAGAATGACGTTCCAATTTTAAATCAATAAAGTGCCATAAAAAAACTTTGAACTCTTTAAATTTATTCCATGCATTTTTGTCGATAATATTTAGCTAGATAATTTACCTGAGTCAGTTGATAAAGATTAAATGACAAGGTAGTAACTAGATCGACACATGTATTAGAACCACGCACATATTTTTAAGAATATCTAAGGCACAATTATTTAGGTTAATATAATTTTAATGAGACATTTTCCATCTTAAAATAACTTTTGTTAAAAAAGATTTCGATCTTAAAATTGTCCAATTGTTGACTCTCTTTCATTGTTTGTTAGAAGCAAATCGGAGTTTGTAGGCTACTATAAGACACCAGGCGAATGAAATACGTCTGAAACTTACATTCAGCATTAATTCGTATTTTCCTGAATACACTTAATATTTATTTATTATTAGTCTATTAATAAATAAAATTAAGAATATCCAATTAAAAAAATTATTGATACTTGAACTAAAAATGTCCCTGATTTTTTATTAAGGTGATAAAGTATTATTTTCATTTTTTACTAAATATAGTTTTATTAAATAGAATTTTATCAATTTGTTGTTAAATCAAATCTCAAACCAAAATAATCATTTAACAATAAATTAATAAATAAAACTTTAATGTTTAATTTCTTTACAAATCTTTATCAATTTATCGTCAATTGAAATCAAAATCTGATAAAGAAAAAATGTTAACGTTTAAGTTTATTACGAAATTTATTGCAAGATTTTTATCGCCAATAAAATTGTAAGTGATTTCGACACATGAAATGGTTTAAAGAAAAAAAAAAAGATTAGCAAACAACAATTGAATAAAAAGAAGTGATTTTGAGTTGCGACAAAACATAAATTAGAAACTGTGGAAAGAAATAAAATAGTTGCTTTTAAATAAATCAGTGCTGCACTTAAATAATGCAAAATTGCCAAAGTTACACTTAAAAATGCAGAGTATCATTTAAAAAATGCAGAGTATCATTTAAAAAATGCAGAGTATCATTTAAAAAATGCAATAGTGCATTTAGAAAATGCAAAAGTGCATTTATAAAATGCAAAAGTGCATTCAAATAATTCAAATTTGCTTTTAAATAATACTGGCTTGCACTTAAATAATGCAAAATTGCATTTATGTAATGGAAAGTTGCATTTAAATAATGTAGAGGTGCACTTTATTAATGCAAAGTTGCACTTAAAAATACAGAGATGCAGTTAAATATTGAAAAATTGCATTTAAATAATGCAATTCATGCAAGATTGCATTTAAATAATGAAAAGTTGATTTTAAATAAATCAAGTTTGTACATAAATAATGCCAATTTTCATTTCAAAAATGCAAAATTGCATTTTAATAATGCAAGATTCTTTTAATAATAAAAATTGCATTCAAATAATGCGATGTTGGATTTAAATAATGCAAAAGTTGCATTTAAGTAATGGAGAGTTGTATTTAAATAATGCAAAAGTTGCATTTAAATAATGCAAAGTTGCATTTTAGTAATGCAAAATTGCTTTTAATTAATACAGAGATCCCCTTTATTATTGCAAAGTTGCACCTAAAAATGCAGAGTTGCATTAAAATATTGCAAAATTGAATTTAAATATGCAAAGTTTCATTTAAGTAATGTAAAGTTGCATGTAAGTAATGAAAAGTTAGTTTTAAACAAATCAGTCTTGGACTTAAATAATTTAAAATTGCATTTCATTAAAGTAAATTTAAATAATGCAAAGTTGCATTTAAATAATGCAGAGGTACACTTTATTAATGCAAAATTACATTTAAATATTGAAAAGTAGGTTTTAAATAAATCAGAATTGCACTTAAATAATTCAAAGTTGCATTTTATTAGTGTAAAACTGCATTTAAATAATTCAAAGTTGCATTCAAATAATGCAAAGTTTGATTTAAATAATGCAAAATTCATTTAATAATCTAAATTGCATTTAAGTAATATAAAGATAAATTTAAATAATGCAAAGTGTCATATAAACCATGCAAAGTTGCTTTTTAAAAATTCAAAGATTTATTTAAATAATGCAATGTTGCACGAAATCAACGTAGAATTTTTTTTTTATTTTTAAATAATGAATGGTTTCATTTAAAAGATGCAATATTGTGTTTAAATGCTGCAAAGTTGCATTTTAGTAATGCAAAATTTTATTAAAAAAACAGCAATTTTGCATTCAGCTTCTTCTGATTAAATTAAAATAGTTTTTTCCTACTTTTTGTTTTTATATTTTAAATATTTTTTATTTATTTTAGTAGTCAGGTGTTTCCAACATATCATTTTATTATCCAAAACCCTTAGGGATTTTCCCAGCAAATACTATTATCAATTTCTAAACAACATATGTATTAATTTGTTGCCTAGGTGTCTGTGGTTTTTAACCCCCATATACAACAATATATCTATTAACTTGGTAATATTATAAATCCAAAACAAACTAATGATATGAAAATAAAAAAATATTTTAGTCAGAACTTTATGTGAAACATTTGTGACTAAATTCACAAATAAAAACAAGGAGATAAGAACAGACAGACAGACCCCCTCTATAAACTAAAGCAATGGAAACCCCCTTATGTAGATATTTTATTTATATATTTTTGCAAAACTCACAAAAAGGCTAAAAACCAAGTAACTTCTGCGTTTATAATAAATATTTTGCAATTCAGTTATCAACAAAACGTCAATGGTAAAAGGTGGAAAATTATAACAAAATAAAATTCGTAACAAACAAAATAAAAATCAATATTTAAAAAAAATAGCAACGTAAAATTTAAAGTTCTATGAAAAAAAAAACCTACAAGAAAAGATAACAAAAGTAAAAACAATATAAACATTAAAATTCACTTCAATTTAAAAACAATTAAAATTCTTTAATAATGTTTTTTTTTTTTTTTTTTTTTCTAACATATTTACAGGTTACTGATAACTCTATAACACTCAATTTAACATCATCCATCATACCCACTTTAAAAGTAATTGATCTACAACGTAGCAGTTCATCAACATCATCCTCGGGAGATTTTCTTACTAAAAGAGAACGTAAAAAAGGCGCCATGACGCCTCAACCAGAAAAGACACCTTTGGCAAATCTTCTATCACCCACCACTAGTTCCAGCGCTACAACACCTACAAATAATCTCCCATCTTCTAGTATTTCACCAGAAAAAGCTCAAAGACGTAAATTATTACAAGTATTGGCAAATTATGATCAACAAAATAAAATTTTACAAAAAGAATTAATAAAAGAGAAACGTCGTCGTACTGAAGAACTGGCCTGTGTGGTTAAGTCTTTATTATGTTTTGAGTCAAAACTTAAGAACGATATGAAATCGGTTAATCAACGTTTACAGGAAAAAGATGGTGAGATATGTCGTTTAGTTAGACAAAATAGAGCTTTACGTAAAAAATTATCTAAAATGCAAGAGGAGGCCAGAGAATGTGCTCAGGATGAGGGTGTAGTAGAGGATGGTGATAATGAAGAAAGTGATAGAGATAAGGAGACAAAAGATTTACTCGAAGACTGTTTAGTTTTGGAAGCCTTACAATGCATTAATTGCAGAAAGCAATTCTATGATATTGAGGTAACGGACAACTGCACACAAACAGGAGTGGGAAATGGTTCCCTAAAGGAAACAAATGGCAGTAGAAATAATGGTAAGTATAAGCTACTTATTCTCTTTTACTCTGCTTTTTATACTCTATACATAAAATTTTATACGAAGGTCTTAAAATATACATCAAAAAGCTCAAATTCAAATATTACCTGAGAATATAGTATATGTTTGTCCGTTTGTATGTTGAAATGGATTTTTTGAAGCCCAAAGTGCAATAAATAAATTTCTTTTGCAACATATATGATGCTTATAGTCTCGCAAATTTTGGTATTTAAATTCGTTGAAATTCGTTTAGGAAAATCAGAGTTATAAACGATTTTATGGAACAACCTCAAACATTTTTTGCAATTTTCTTTTCCCTTACGTAATAATATTTTTTTCTATTAAGTTGTGAGATTAAATAGTCTAGAATCGAAGGGCTCAAACCCAAGGAGCTCAAATTTAGAAATATTTGCAATTGTTATGATTAAATATAACTTTTGAGAATATATGTCTGACCGTCTGTATGTTGAAATGGATTTTTTGAAGCCCATAGTGCAATAAATATATTTCTTTTTCAACATATATGTGGCTTATAGTCTCTCAAATATTGGTATTGCAATTCAACAAAATCTCTTTAGAAATGGCAAAGTTATAAACCATTTTCTAGAACAACCTCCAAAATTTTTCAATGTATATTTTATATAAAATATTCAACAAGGAGTTCAAATTTAAAAATAATTAAAAATAAATTTTGAGAATATATGACTGTCCGTCTGAATGTATGTAGGTCTGTATGTTGAAATGGATTTTTTGAAGCCCATAGTGCAATAAATATATTTTTTTTTTTCAAAATATATGTGGCTTATAGTCTCGCAAAAATTGGTATTGCATTTCAGCAAAATCTCTTCGGAAATTTCAGAGTTATAAACCATTTTCTAGAACAACCTTAAAAAATTTTCCAATTTCTTGGACCAAATTTAATCAAATTTTTTTAAATTTTAAATTTCTTGATATTTTTTCAGAACAAATTATAAAAATAAATATAACACTTAATTTTTCCTTTTATTCTTTTTTTTTTAGATGATCCCACAACTGAACACGGCTCTTCGAGTGATGATACCGTCTCATCATCGTTTTTTGGAGCCAGACGCAGTGTACGCTATACCAGCAAACGAACCTCGGGAACATTTCGTGATTATATGCGCTCTCGCGCCATGAACATTGATGATCCCTCCTTAGAGGCTGAACTTAATTCTGAAGAATATCCCAGCACTATAAGTCGTGATGATTCTCAAAACAGTTATGAAAAATTAAATATCTATTCACGCACTATGGAACGTATGCATGGTGTAAAAAGTGAAAGTGAACGTGATTCAGAGCATTCAGGTTTAGACACCTTATCCTCGGTAACACGATCCAATTCAAGAGCCAGTACAAAAAGTTCTAAAAGTACGATTAGTACAGCCACCAGTAAGGCCAGTGAAATGAGTCAAAATCTAGAAGAAGATGATGGTATATTTTCGCCCACCCAAGATGAAGATTTTGAAGAGGAAATGGAGGGTAAACTGAAGATAGTAAGAGGAAGAGCTTTAGAGGCTTTTTCAGAAGCTTCACCTAAACAAATTTATGAAACTTCCACAGATGATTGGTATGCTAGTGCTTCGGATCAAGAGGAAATAGAGGGTACGGTAGGTGCAAAATCTTATGGTCAGGGTGCTGTTAATCCTGTGCTAGAATGTGTTAATCAAATACTATTGCAACAGAGTATGGAAGGTGTAGAAGAAAGATCTCAAACTCCCAAAAATTCAACCACACTACCCAGACGCAGTTCATTAAGTGATAGACGCAATCAAAGATGTAATAGTAGGGCCAGTGATGGTGCTACACCTACATCTAGAAATGGTACTTTAACACGTAAACGTGTACATTTTTCCACTAAAAATAGTATGGTGCATGTGCCACGTAATGATGAAACCGAAGAAGATGAAGATGATGATGGTGTAAGTGAATTAAAAAGCGCTAATATGATCTCAAGTTATCAAGGAATGTCCAACTATATAACACATTCTCCTGCCTTGGATAGTAGTGGGCAAAGTGAACGTTTGGAAACCTTTAACTATGAAAGTATTTATAGTAATGAATATGAACCTATAGGTTCTGAATTGAATTCTTCTAATTTATATGTAGATATGGATACTACAAATAAAACCAATAATACTTCTACAGATGTAACTAATAAATGTAATAAATTGCCACCAGCCTTGCCACCTAAACCAGCAAATTTATTAAAATTTAAAAAATCTTTACAACAATTAGATGAATCCCCGGATGAGCTTATAGAAGCCCATAATACCGAGGTTATGGTAGAGCCAGATTATTGTTCTATATCTGAGGTTAATGTGGGTATAACTAGTGTGCAAATACGGGCTGATATACATAGAGCTCCTTTATCGGAACGTGATTTGGAGTCTGTTATAGAACAAGAAAATGATTTAGATACAGCTACGGTAATTTCCGAGGCAACATCACAAAAGACTGAAGAAATTGAAGAGATTTTTGCTGATATACCAAAGTTACCCAATGTGGCAGCCATTATAGCACCAAAATCTTCCTTAAAACAAAATGATTATTTAATAATGACACCCAAAACAGATAATAATACTAAAATGGCTATTTTAGGTTTAACACCTAATAACACTAGCACTCCCAATGCTAATTTAAAACTACACACCACAACTACGGCTAACAAACCCGACAGAAATTCTTTAAAATTAAATATAACACCCATAAATTGTTTGCCTAATAATTCTTCTTCTAAATCTCCTAAAATAGACAGTTGTAACCTAAGACCCCAAATAAGTTCAGCCAATTATCAGCAACAATATAAACGTAAACATATGCCAAATATTTTACAAGAAATCAATAAAAGATTAAGTTTACCCAATTCTCCCATAACACCCACTACTCCGAAATCCTCATTATATGGCAAAAACTCTAATGAAACGGAATCTCTCACCAGTTTACCCCTACAAGCTGAATTTGATTGGTATAATTTAGATGCTGAATATGGTAAACATAATCAATCCGATTTACATAAAGTAAATGAAAATCTTAATACCGTAATGCCTACTCTCTTGGCTGATATTAAAGAAGATGGTGAAAGTTTAATAACGACAGCTGATGAATATAATTTAGATGAAGAATATAATAATGAATTGGAACAGGATTTGGTAGAAGATAACAAAGCTAAATTATATGATTCCAATACTTTAAATGAAGCTATTAATCCTTCTGCCAGCAAAGCCAAGAAAATTAAAAAGAATTTAGCTAATTTTGAGAAATTTATAGAAAATACTTCTTTGACTAGTAGTAAACCTTTGCCCTCAAAAAGAAAAATCTATTTTGCTGGACCCTTTGTGTGATAAAAAAGAAGAAGAAGAAGAGAATAAGAAATAATCTTAGAAATATTGTTAAAAAGAAAAAAATTTACAAAATTTTTTTGTTCGTTCTAATAATAAAAGTAAAATTAAATATCTCTTTATTATTTTATAGTATTTTTTTGTTATTATTTTATAGATTATTTAATGTTTATTAAAAAAATTTATTTTAATACTAATTTCTTTTAAATTTTAAATATTTTTTATTTTATAACTAAAAAAAATACACACACATCTTCCTAGTATTTCTGTAAATTAAGAAATACCCTAAATGTTTATTATTATTTTTCTTAGTAATAAGACACAAACAATTTGTATACTATCTTTTAGTTTAAACTAAGCAAATGTTAGTAAAATTAAAAATAAAATAAAAAATGTATTAATTCAGAAATAATAAAAAAATATTAATAAAATTATTCAAAAAATTTAAAATTTTTAAAAGACTTTTTATTTATTAAAATACAAAGAATCTTTATTTCCAACACCCTGTTAGTAAAGTTCAAAACCAAATTGTAATAGAATAAAGACAAAGAATAAACTTAGCTTAGACATAAACAACATTAAGTTAAACCACTTCAGATTCTTTAATAACATCCTCAGAACTAGTGGTATCACAACCAATTCTGACACTAATGGAGTAGCACTTTATTGTGATTCTAAATTCGTTTTAATGAATGCTTTATAGAACTAGTGCTTAAGAATTAATTCTGTAGGACTTCTACATCAGTTCTAAAAACAAATTACAGGTTCTCGAATAACTTCCTAGAACTGTTTAAAAAACTTGTATAAAAAATTTAAAAAATTTTAAAAATTAAAAACAGAAAAAAGAGTATTTACAAAAATAAATTGATTTTAAAAGTGGCCTTTATTAAGAAAAAGCTCATTATAATAAAAAACAGGTTCTGAAACCGTTCTCTTACGCTTCTATAGAACTAGTTCTGAATGTGGCAATTTCGAACAAAAATCATTGATTAAAGAACTAGTTCCAGAACCGTTTCATAAAATGGGTACTGGCTAGGTAACACTTCCGTAGAAGTAGTTCTGGAGGTGACAATTTCAAACAAAAATCATTGGTCGTAACGCCAAAGTAGAACAAGTGCAGGCTATTTTCTTGTGTTCTGGAACTAGTTGTAGAACTAATACAATTTTTCCTAGGTAATAACTTTAATATAAAGTTTTTGCGTGAATTTTGTCATATAATTTTATTAACAACTTGTTAAAATACAATATGTAAGTTGTTTAAAAATATTAATAATATTATTAAATATTATTATATATTATCATTTATATTAAAAAAAATCGTTTTTTTTTTTTAATAAAAATTATAAGATGATTACGAGATTACTATAATTATACAATATGTAAATATATTTTCCTTCAAAAAAGCATTTTATTATAATTATTATTAATTGAATTTATTATTGATTGAATTAATAATTTTCAATAGAATTCGACTTTTTTTTAGACAATCTGTCTAAAAAATGTGGAGTCACGTTTTTGAGCTTTCATTTTTTATTATTCCATTTGCCTTGAATCTTTTTCTGGGTATTTAACTCTTAGTTCAATTTATTGTCCACCACGATTTTCAATGACCAAAGAAAATTTTGAAGAATTCTTTAATACACTAGGAAATCGTTTCCTGGCATGTGGCGACTACAATGCGAAACACACTTACTGGGGTTCCAGATTGATAAACCCCAAAGGTAGACAGCTATATAAAGCTCTAGTTGATCGCAAAAATGGCTTGGATTTTGTGTCCTCTGGACACCCAACTTACTGGCCGGCTGATCCTAGAAAGATTCCAGATCTCATTGATTTTGCCATTTCTAAAAATATTATTCAAAACTCAATAAGTATAGAAATTTCAAATGATTTATCTTCTGATCATTCTCCCATAATATTAACTTATTATGGAAGAACTACTATATCAAAATTCCCCATGAATACTTCATATACTACAAATTGGTTGAAATATAAGAAATACATAAGTAGTCATATCCACACAGACCTTTTTTTTGAGTGTGAGGAAGATATAAATAAATCCGTCAATGACTTTACGTCATTAATTACTTCTGCTCTAGAACATTCTAAGAGTCAAATTCTTAAAAAATGCAAAACGCATATTTCTAATACGGATATCGAAAAACTTCTTCTTGAAAAAAGAAAATACAGAAGACAATGGCAACAATCTAGATCACCCGCTGCAAAGCTGAGGCAAGTAAAAAACTGAAAAAAGCCCTTCAAGTAGAAGAGGATCGCCAAAATAAAAATTATATTGAAAGTTTGACAAATAACAAGCACACAAATTTTTCGCTATGGAGAGAAACGAAAAATATTAAGCCGCCGGTAGAGGCCCAAAATCCTTTAAGGAATGCTGACGGTACCTGGTCCCGTAGTGCAAAGGAAAAAGCAAATTTATTTGCATGTTATTTAAGCTCCGTCTTTCAAGAAAATCCACAAACAAATGATTTTGTATTGGGAGAGACACCTCTCACTACATTTAACAATGATGACATAATTGTTGTTAGCCCAGAGGACATTAATACAATCATCAAGAATATAAATGTAAAAAAATCACCTGGACATGATTTAATAACACCATTAATGATCAAATACCTACCCAATGTGGCTATAATTGTGCTATCTACAATATTTAATGCGATCTTAAAATTAGGAGTTTTCCAAAAATTTGGAAACCTTCTCAGATTAAAATGATACCAAAGCCAGGAAAAGATTTAACTGTACCATCTTCCTATAGACCTATTAGCTTACTTCCTTGCTTGTCGAAAGTATTTGAGAAAGTATTTCAAAAGAAAATTATCCCATTCTTAAACGATAGAAACATCGTCCCAGTTCACCAATTTGGTTTTCGTGAAAAACACGGAACCATTGAACAAGTAAATCGTCTAACTGGAGAGATTAGGAAATCTTTTGAATCAAAGAAATATTTTTCTGCTATTTTCTTGGATGTCGCGCAAGCTTTCGACAAAGTATGGCACAAAGGTTTAATATATAAAATCGAATGTTTACTACCACCATGTACCAACAAATTGCTAGAATCTTATCTATCTGACCGTCTATTTAGAGTAAAGTTCAATGACTTTGTAACAGAAGAATATGATATAAAAGCAGGTGTTTCATAGGGAAGTGTTCTTGGACCTACACTCTATTTAATTTACACTTCTGACTTGCCTACATGCGATGTACTGACTAAATCTACATTTGCTGATGATACCGCAATAATCAGTTCTCATGAAAATCCACACATAGCATCTAGTCAATTAGATATTTACCTCCGACGTGTGGAGGCATGGTTAGCAAACTGGCGAATAAGGGTAAATGAATTAAAAAGTAACCATGTTACGTTCAGCTTAAGAAGAGGTAATTGTCCCCCAGTCACGCTTAATGGTATAAATATACCACAGTCAGATCATGTCACTTACCTTGGTATTCATTTGGATAGACGACTTACTTGGCGTCGACATATAGAAACCAAGAGACTTCATATGAAGTTGAAAGCTTCTAGCCTTCACTGGTTAATAAACAGTCAATCAAGACTAAGCCTTGACAATAAAGTCATCCTGTATAAAACCATATTAAAACCAATTTGGACTTATGGCATCCAATTATGGGGTACTGCCAGTAATACCAGCATTGATATTATACAGAGGGCACAGTCGAAAATTCTTAGAACTATGACGGGTGCACCATGGTACATAAGAAATGAGAATATCCATAGGGACTTAGAGATACCACTAGTAAAAGAAGAATTTAAAAAATGCAGTGAAAAATATATCCAGAAACTTCAAACTCATCTAAATCCACTCGCTAGACTCCTTGCAGAACTGCAGACATATTCAAGGCTTCGTAGAGCCGACCTACCGCCCCGCTAATTAGAGGCCTGTTTACAACATAGCTCTCCCTAGAGAGTAGATATTTTTAAGTTTAGTTTTAAGATTTAAATACTTACTGTGAGGCCTAATAAAGGCAGATTCAGTAAATAAATAAAAAGTAAATATAAAAAAAATAAAAAATTTTATTCACGTTTTAGAAAAATAAAATTCTTCAAATTTCCCTAATACCGATTTTTTGGAAAAAATAATCATATTCCCTGATCACTTATGTTTTCCTTTAAAAATTGATTTTTATGTAAAAATTTCATTTAAAAAATTATTTTAATAAATTAATTTTTATTTCAACTTTTTTATCAAATTACAAATTAAGAAAATAGCAATGAGTGGGAGTTTAACAAAATGTTTAGAAAATTTATAAATATGTAAACAAAACACACACATCAATCACCAAATGTATGAGGAATGTCTTTAACAATAGTGTAAGTTTCTTAAGCTCCCACTTGATCGAGAAAAACTTTAAAAGAATTTTTCATATATTCACTGGCCAATGATTTCTTATTTAAGGTTTCTCTTAAAGCATATTGGCAGGATTTCATATTATATGGAGACTTAAATTTTAATTCACTGCGCATTAGGCCCAACTGTATAAGCATATAGTTTAAAACACGACGTTCTTGTTTAGTTTTTACAGCGTAATCAATACATTCCTTGTAAAGGGACATGGCTAAATCTAAGGCTGCTGTAGAAGACTGCGACAAATGAGCACATTTAAGGGTGGTAAAGATTAAGAGCAAAAGATAATTGTCATCGGAAAAATGCTAAAATGAGAAATTAAATGTTTAATACAAAATTTTTTTTATTTATAAATAAAAAACCCACCTCCATTATTCCTTTAAAGGCTTGCAATTTATCAGTTTCTGTTAAAGCTTCAAACATTTGTAAAGTACAAGGTTTTTGACTTAAACAGAAAGTTTCAGCAGTGGTACCTATATTAGTGGCTGTAGTATCGAAAGAAACACTTTTATTTGACATAAAAGATTCATTGGCATTAAGCATCTGTTTGAATAAAAAAGTGTTTATTTTCTGTTTGACTTTTAGTTATCCGCAAAACTTACTTTTGTGGTAAATGCCTGTGTGGTAGTATAGGCAGTTTCTTCTGCTGCATTTTCACCATAATCATCTTCATCTGCCTCCTCTGTAGTATCATTATGATGATCATCATAAATTTCCTCTTCTTCATCGACTTCCTCATCCACTGTATCATCGTCTTCATCTTCATCCTCTTCTTCATCATCTTCGTCTTCATCTTCCTCACCTTCTGATTGATCTTCTTCCATTTCTTCTAAAGCATTTGGATTGGCACAACATTGCATGGATTCTTTTATACGTTCACGTCCCTCAAAACCAAACTGTTTTTAGGAATTATAATAAATTAATGACAAGAACCAAAATATCTGATTTTTTAATGTTTCCAACTCACTTGATTACCATCCAAATTAACTTTTTTCAAATTGGGTTTATTTTGTAGAGCTGTTACTAAAACTAAACCACCATCAGGTCCAATTTCATTAAAACCCAAATCTACTATCTCCAATTCACGATGATTCTCTTCCAAAGCTTCGGCGAAATGATAGGCACCATTGGTTTTAAGTAAACAATCGCCGAAATTTATTTCACGCAAGCTAAATTTTTAACACACACAACATAGTTTTTAAATAAAAAATATTTTTTTTTTTTTTTTTGGTTCAAAAGTTAATAATTTGCCACATGTTATACACAAAAGCGTAAAAAGGGTTAAAATAAGATCTATACTTTTAGATGCAATTTATCGAAATGAATAAATGGTTAAATAAAAGAAATACTTAAAATTAACGCGCACTTTAACATAAAAATATTTCATAATAAAGTAATATGAGAGAAATGATCTAAACAAAATATAACACACAGATTTCAAAAAAGCCAATAGATTTAAAATTATAGAGTTATAAATATAAGGTTATGATTTCTAATTTATAGAGTTTTAACAAAATAATTTTTAGCTGAAAATAAAAATTTATTTTCCAAATAATAAATAACAAGTACATTTTCTAAATAAAAGTTGTTGTATCTCGATACGAAGAAAATTGTATATAAAAACATTTTATCGATAACAAATTTGCTAACCAAAAGTGTTATCGATAACAAATTTTCTATTAAAAGATGTTATGGATAACAAATCTCTACAAACAAATTACGATAACAAATTTTCTAAAAAAAAATTATAAAAAATGTTATCGATAAACTTTTCTATAAAAGCTTATTATTGATACAAAAATTTTACATTTAAAAAAAAAATGGTATTTAAAATATTACTTTTAAAGTATTTGCATTATATACAGCGATTATTTGTTAGTTACCCTCGTAAAATATGTTATGGGTTATAAGTGTAATATGTCTTTCTACCAATCATGCAAGCATTTTAATTTCATAACAACAAAATAATTTTAATTTCTACTCACTGTGGCATATGCGCCAAAGCCTCTGCTATATGAGCTGCTCCCTTACTGGTCACTGTATTATCATTTAAATTTAATACTTTCAAATTCTTATTCTCTTTAAAACCCTCCGCCAAAGCCGCAATACCTTCATGGTATATAGAATTTTGAGGCATAACAATTTCTTCCAAAGTCTTTAGGGTAGAAAATATTTGAGCTATAGCCTTGGCACCTTCATTTTCTAAACGATTACGACCAGCTATAAACACTCTCAATTTTAAAGGAGCTCCAGCGGCCGTACTGTTTTGATGACAATCAATAATGGCTTTAGATAACATACGGCCACCATAGATACCCAAACCACAATTATTCATATGTAATTCCTGTAGACTATAACAAACGGGTGAACGCAACAGGTCTTCCAAACCCACCATGCCATGGGGACCAATAGCATTGTCACTTAAATCGAGTACCGTCAATTTGGCTCCTGCTATAGTCATACCATTACCTAGCAACTTTAAAGCTTCGGGTATTTCTGTTTTTAAACGGCTGGTAAACATGTTTTTCCATAAAGCTTTGCGAAATTCGGGATGTTTTTCCAAGGCTTTGCCTATGGCAGCGGCGGCGTCAACGCCCAATGTATTACCATCTAATTTAAGATAGTGTACTACTTTTTGAGTGTCCAATGCTCTGACCACATCTTCAACTGTTAAATTAACAAAAATTTAAATAATTCTGCAATTTTTTAAAAATTCTTAACAAACCATCAGCAGCTGTATCCCATTTAAGCTGTTTGTCGGCAAAAGTAATACCCTCTTCGGATAATTCATTAGCCAATTTGGTAAAACTGAAGTTGGCTGCCATTTTATTATAGATATTTTAAATAAAAACCAATTAAATTCTTTATTAAATTAAAAAAATTACAAAAATTTTTGCAATTTTATTTCGCACACACAATAACCTCAAAATTCGCCGCCGTTTTTTGCGTTTATATTTTTTTTATTTGCAGCATCTGTCAAAAACCGGCATTTATTAACTTTGAGTCTACATTAGACAAATTTTTATCAAGACAAACGTCAAAATGAACTCGAATTTATGGAAGGTGGCAACAGTTGTGCAAAAACAACAATATGGCGAATTTAGTAATGTTTTTTATATATGCAGTTTGACAGCTGTAACAACCAAAAATAATAATCAACTGTTTAACTGAGGCTACCTTGTATAGATTCGCACTGATTTTGACGTTTGTCTTGATAAGAATTTGTCTAATGTAGACTCAAAGTTACTTTGAGTCTACATTAGACAAATTCTTATCAAGACAAACGTCAAAATCAGTGCGAATCTGATTTTGAAAGTGCGAAAGTTACTTTGAGTCTACATTAGACAAATTCTTATCAAGACAAACGTCAAAATCAGTGCGAATCTATACAAGGTAGCCTCAGTTAAACAGTTGATTATTATTTTTGGATGTTACAGCTGTCAAACTGCAAACTATACAAGGTAGCCTCAGTTAAACAGTTGATTATTATTTTTGGATGTTACAGCTGTCAAACTGCATATATAAAAAACATTACTAAATTCGCCATATTGTTGTTTTTGCACAACTGTTGCCACCTTCCATAAATTCGAGTTCATTTTGACGTTTGTCTTGATAAAAATTTGTCTAATGTAGACTCAAAGTAATGATTAACACATTAACAATGATTGTATCAAATCAACCGCTGTCTTGTTTTGTTTACAACTGACAATTAATCAGCCGCTGTTTTGTTGTTGTTTTTTTTACAACTAAATTCTTTTTTTTTGACATTTGAATTCATAGAAAAAGAAAATTGTGTATTTTTCTCACGTCTTTTTGTTATTTTAACCAAAAATTCCAACATATTTCAATAAAACAATTACCAAATATTTAAGCAACAATTGCGTGTAAACAAGGAAATTGTCTAGCCATTATTTAATTAAAAAAACATGTGTAAACTAAAACCTAAAAGACAAGCCAAGTTAATAAAATTATTATAAAACCAAGAAAAATCACAAAATAAAAAAGAAATAATAAAAATTCCAATACAATTCTTGAGTGTTTGTAGTTAGATGACTCAATGCACAACAAAATCGGCCGTAAGATGTTGTTGACCAAGAAGCACTGGATCTTTTTGATGGGCGTATTATGTTTGATGGTATGCGTAGGCTATTGGTTCATAGGTTCCGAAGTCAAAATTTATGGTAGGTACCTTTTCTCATAAAAATAATTTATAAAATCTTTAAGAATTTAATGTATTTCATATATTTCTCTAGCCATTAAACCTTTAAATAAACTAAATGTCCCATCTCCGGGTAATGCTGCTGGTGCTGCTTCGGAACTATTATCACCTTTGGATAATTTCGATTATGAGGAACAATTGGTGGTGCTGTATAATCGTGTGCCCAAGACGGGCTCCACAAGTTTTGTGAATATTGCCTATGACTTGTGTAAGAAGAATCGTTTTCATGTTTTGCATATCAATATTACGGCCAATAATCATGTATTGTCATTGCCTAATCAGGTGAGGCTTAGCAATAATTACTCATTGAGAATATTTCTAAACTAATTAAAATTATCTTTTAGATCTCTTTTGTACGTAATGTCACTAAGTGGCATGAAATGAAACCGGCCCTATATCATGGTCATTTGGCATATTTGGATTTTTCAAAGTAAGTACAATATACATGAATAACACTACAAAAATGGGTTAACATTATAAGCACAGTCCAATAAGAAAACTTAAGATTTTGATTAGATTTTCTTATAAGAAGTATGTAATAGAAGATAACATTATCCTATCGAAAATTTGTTTTTGATAACAATTACATTCGAAAAATTTATTATTGATAATATTTTTCTTATACCAAATTTGCTTCGAAAAATTTTTTTTTATAAATTAATAACAATAGTTATTTGTAAATTAATTTTTTATTATTTTTTCTTTTTACAACAAACAATAATATTTTTAATAGAAAATATTTTATCGATAATATTTTCAATGGAAAACGTGTTATCGACATTTTTTCAATAAAAAAATTGTTATCGATAATTTTCTAAAGTTAAACAGATTTTGTTATAAAAAAAGTTATCTATAACATTTTTCAAGTATTTTATTGTTATCGAGATGACAAGTTTTCTTTAGAAAATTGTGAAATTTTGTTTTTGATTTTAATTCTTTTTTTTTTCAGATTCCAAATTGCGCATAAACCAATTTATATTAATATAGTCCGTAAGCCTTTGGATAGACTTGTTTCCTATTATTATTTTTTACGTTATGGTGATAATTATCGTCCAAACTTAGTACGCAAAAAGGCGGGTAATAAAATTGTAAGTTTTTGAAATATTTTCAAGAAATTTTGTATTTAATTTAAATTATTTTTCTAGACATTCGATGAATGTGTGGAATTAGAACAACCAGACTGTGATCCCAAAAATATGTGGCTACAAATACCCTTCTTCTGTGGCCATGCAGCTGAATGTTGGGAACCTGGCAGTCAATGGGCTTTAGAAAAAGCCAAACAAAATCTAGTTAATGAATATTTCTTGGTGGGAGTCACTGAACAAATGGAAGATTTTGTAGATTTATTAGAGAAATCATTGCCCAGGTGAGATTTGTAATTTTGTTACTTATTGTTCTGTTAGTTAATGTTTTCCTTTTGTTTAGAATGTTCCAAGGTTTTACTGAATACTATAGACATTCAAACAAGTCCCATTTAAGACATACCACATTTAAAAAACTTCCCAGTGAAGAAACCGTGGCCACTATTATGAAATCAAAAGTGTGGCAAATGGAAACTGAACTCTACAACTTTGCTTTGGCACAATTTGAATTTAACAAACGCAGACTTGTGCAGCCTGATAAGAAACAAATACAAAAATTTATGTATGAAAAAATTAAACCCAAATAAGTTTAAAATATTAAAACGGTTTTATTACACGTCTTGAAAGTATTTTTGGCTGCTAAACAAAAGACCTGTATATAGTATTGTTTTCCTAATGAAACAACAATGTACTTAATTTATGTTTAATTAATTATTAATTTAATTTGTTTAAAACAACATACTCCCTCATAATTCTATCCCCTCATACACACACATTTGCCTTATTTTGTTAAAAAGAAATTAAAATAATATTGAATTTTTTTGATAAAATTTTAAAATATTTTTTTATTTATTAAATAACTTATTATTAGTAGAAGCAATATTTAAAAAATAAAACTGATGAGTTGTATTGTAAAATATTTAAAATCAAGACCGTAGTAAATTGTAGCATATCATTATTATTAATTTATGTAATTAAAAAAAAGAGAACTCAACAAAAGATTCCTTAACAATTTTAAATTTTGTTAAATTTTTTTATTTCTTTTGTTAGTATTTTCTGTATTTTTCTTATTGTATACAAACAAATAAATGACATTATCTTAATTTAGTTTTAAAAATTAACTAACAAGGTAAAGAAATTAAAACTTAACAATTAACATTTTATACCTATGGACAATACTAAAGAAAAGAAAAATTATAATAAAAATAAACGATTATAAACTATATAAAAAACTCTCTAAATATTTTAGTTAAATATCAAAGAATTTATAACAAAACCTAAAGATAGAGAAAATTGAAAATGTATGAAATTATATTAACAAATACATGTAATTTATTAAATTTAATATCATAATTCCAAAACAGGAATTTATTTAAAAATGGAAATAAAAATTTCAAAAATAATTAAAAAATTAAGGTTTTTTCTTTTTAATGACATTTTATTTAAGGAAATTTCAAGAATTTTTTATAGAAAAATTTTCGGTTCGAAATGAAAGAATTTTTTATAGAAAATTTCTCGGTTCGAAATGAAAGAATTTTTTATAGAAAATTTCTCGGTTCCAAACGAAAGAATATTTTATAGAAAATTTCTCGGTTCGAAACGAAAGAATATTTTATAGAAAAATTTTCGTTCGAAACGAAAGAATTTTTCATAGAAAATTTTTAGTTCGAAACGAAAGAATTTTTCATAGAAAATTTTTCGTTCGAAACGAAAGAATTTTTCATAGAAAATTTTTCGTTCGAAACGAAAGAATTTTTCATAAAAAATTTTTCGTAGAAAATTTCTCGGTTCGAAACGAACGAATTTTTCATAGAAAATTTTTCATTCGAAACGAATTTTTCATAGAAAATTCGTTCGAAGGAATTTTTGATACAAAATTTTTCTTTCGTTGAAATGAATTTCTGATAAAAAATTTTTCGTTCCTTCGAATGAATTTTTTGTAGAAAATTTTTCGTTGAAATGAATTTCTGATAGAAAATTTTTCGTTCGTTCGAATGAATTTTTATAAAAAATTTTTCATTCGTTCGAATGAATTTTTATAGAAAATTTTTTATATAAACCAGTGTAAGTCTCTCAAAATAAATTTTCGTTCGTTCGAAATAAATTTATTAAAAAATTTTGTTCGTTTGAAATTTTTAAAATCTTTTCACTTTAATCTATTATTTTTTAGCATTTTCTCTTCATACCTTTGCAACCCTTTGTAATAGAAACTTAAACACTAGAATGCACTTTGATTTTTTTATTTGTTTTTTTGCATGCGTAACATTTTCATAAAAAAACTAAAAGAAATTTAAATAAAAAAAATGAAAATATTAATTGTCATGTTTTCAAAATGTTCAAGTATTTATTGTGTTAAGTTCGACTAATGGCAGTTTTAGCAATTACATCGAGGCGAAAACACCGTCGTAGCATGTGTTCAAGAAAATGTCTCAAATGGAAATTAAAATGTATACGACGGAAGATCAAATTCATTTTAACTTTGTTGGGATTTCGACGATTACGAAACAATCATATATTTCAACCGCAAAGAACGTATTAACAAATATTATTGCAATGGCATAACTTTAATTTTACTAATGGAAAAACAACATTAAATAAAGAACGGAACAAATAAAATAAAAACAAATTTAATTTGTATATTCATTTAAATTATGTTAATAAATATTCTAAAATATTCAGGGATTAAAATAATATATATTATGGAGAGATACAAGTAGCTCGTAAAAAAGACTTTATGTAAGAGATTAGTAATTTTGTGATTTAACTTGAGGAACAAATTTGATGAAAATTGAATGAACTGGAACTAGAAACTGAAAAAATAGAACCATGTTTACAAGAAGTTTAATGTGCTTGAAAAAAATCCGTTTTATAAAATATTGATCTTTAAAATTCATGACTATTTTAATTCGATGAACTTTTTTCATATTCGAAAATTCGAACTTAATTTCTAAACTAATTTTAGACAAAAACTTAAAAAAATCGATTATTTTTGTTAAAAATTGTTATATTATAATTTTAACAATAAATTTGATCCATTTCTGTCATTTTCGAAAATTCTAACATATCTTCGAAACTAAATTTTCTGACTTAAAACTCAAAAAATGTTCGAAATGAATTTCGAAGCTAAAATTTCTGACAAAAATCTGAAAAAATCGTTTATTTTAGTTAAACATTATTTTATTTTAATTTTATTAATAAACTCCATCAGTTATTTAAATTAAAAATTCTTTTATTTTAATTTTAATAAATTCTATAAAATTTTTCTTGTTGGAAAATTCAAACTTAATTTCGAAACAAAATTTTTAGATAAAAAATTTAGCAAAAATCATTTATTTTAATTAAAAATCATTTTATTTTAATTTTATTAATAAACTCCATCAATTAATTTAATTTAAAATATCTTTTTTTACTTTTAAAAATAAATTCGATAATATTTTTTTTATCTTCGAAAATTCGAACATAACTTCGAAACTAAATTTCCTGACTAAAAACTCAAAAAATTGTTACTTTAATAAGAAATCATTTATTTTAATTTAAATAATAAATAACATATAGCGTTTATACTCACTAATTAAATATATTGCGATATGAAAATTGTGTCGTATAAACAGTTTGTTAGTATTATATTTGAAAGTTAAGCCCGAATTACAATAGCGCGTAGTCAGCAACAGTATCAGCAAAAATTATCAGCTGTTCACTGTCAGTACAACATGTTGCTGCCGTTATAATTACAATTCAGCGTAGGCAGCCACAATTTACAACCACCATCTTACTTTATTCTACTTGTGTATTTTAGCCTCTCATTTATTTGCTCACTCTCTTTGTCTCGCTCTCAATCTGAAAGCAACGCAGTGAATTTAGAAACATGGCTAAATGAAACAGCACTGCAAACTGCTGCTGACCAAATGTAATCAACACCATAACAAACAGTGCTTTCTAAATTATCAGCTGATTATGTCAGCACACACTGCTGGTGACTACGCGCAATTGTAATTTGGGCTTTATTTTTATTTGCAATAATCGTGCGTATAAAGCCCAAATTACAATTGCGCGTAGTCAACAACAGTATCAGCAAAAATTATCTGCTGTTCACTGTCAGTACAATATGTTGCTGCCGTTATAATTACAATTCAGCGTAGGCAGCCACAATTTACAACCACCATCTTACTTTATTCTACTTGTGTATTTTAGCCTCTCATTTATTTGCTCACTCTCTTTGTCTCGCTCTCAATCTGAAAGCAACGCAGTGAATTTAGAAACAGGGCTAAATGAAACAGCACTGCAAACTGCTGCTGACCAAATGTAATCAACACCATAACAAACAGTGCTTTCTAAATGATCAGCTGATTATGTCAGCACACACTGCTGCTGACTACGCGCAATTATAATTTGGGCTTAACGCCTAGTCTCCACGCAGACATTTTTGTGTCCGCAATTCTCAAATTCTATCTCTCTCTTCAAAATGTTACGTGTGGACCAATAAGAAATCTATTGCGCAATCTATTTCGCAATAAATGTTTAAATACAAAGCTGAGCAATAATGTTTAACATAAGCTGTCAAATTTATTGTTATTTTTTAAAATTTTAATGTTTTTTAACAAAACAAAGATGGAAAATGAACTAATATTGTTTTAAAAATACAAATAAAAAATAAAAACGAAGAAAAAAAATAAAACTTTCGATAAAAAACATAAATTAAAATTTAAAATTTTTTCACGTTGTTCTGCCGACGTTATGTCTTATGTTAGGAAATAAAAATGTCTGCGTGGAGACGTAGAGTAAACGTAATAACAGATAAAGAATTATCTGTAATTTAGACAAAAATTTCATGTTTATTCTGATCAAAGTATCGAATTACTTAATTTTTGAATTCACTTTTTAGTATGGAATTAAATTTATTATCCTAGTCATTCTTTTAAAGCATTCATATTAAATTAATTCGTAAGCTTACATTTTTTGTACTTCATATGAATTGAATTAATTCTGTAAATAATTAATGCCTTAAAGAATTCATTCAACAATTGTACAATTCAAGCTTGAAAAATATATTGAATCTTTCAAATTAGTTTTAGAAAATATTTTTTAATTCATTTTGTAAAGGATTAAAAAACAAAATATTAAAAATTGAGTGGCTGACAAATTTTTTCATTCAATTTCGACAAGATTTGAATTTAAAAAAATTTAATGAATTCTTTATGAATTATTTCAATAAAGAATTAATTCTATTCAAACATAAGCCTTTGAATGGAGCTATAGAATTATATTTTTAGGAATGGTATTGTGATATTAAAAACAAATTGGTATTCAGAAATAAGATTAAGGGAATTAAGCTAAGATTTAATTAATTCTTTCGAAACTCTGGTCTTTATAAAAATTTGTCTAGTACAGATTCCTTGTAAAAGTTAATTTTCTTAATATCACCTTCTTCGTGGTACCAATCTAAACATCGATTCATTTCGGTTTACAATCTTGATAAAAATTACGTAAACAAAAAAAATAAATAAATAAATGAAAAAGCGAAGCGACAAAAGAACTCCCTATTTTACATAATATTTCACTTAAAGCTAAATTTATTAAAAATATTTCAATCTAATCTCAAAAGAAATGTAAAATATTGTCTTAAAATCGATTTTATTTTAAACAAAAACAAATATTTAAAAAACTATTTTAAAAAATCGCATACCTTAATAAAATTTAAAACATTTTTCAATGAAGAATTGAAATAAGAAAAATAATTTTCCAAAAAATTATGAAAACAAAATTTTTATAAACTTTTAAACCAATAAAAAACAAAAATATTTTTTAACTTAAAAACATAATTTTAAAATATTGATAGAAAATTGTTTTATAGTATAAGAAATTTAAAATAAAAGTCGTATTTATGGATTTAAAGTCGACTTCTTTGCTTTGGTGGTTATGCAGTTTATTTTTACTTTAAAATAAACAAAGGTCATTTAATATTATTTCATTGCAATAGAATGCAATGAATGCAACCATCATAAGTAGAGAAGCTATAATGCCCATGTGCTGGTGTTTGTAATGCCTAGAAAAAAATTGTCACTTTTGGTTTCGATTTAAAGGCCCAACCAGTCAACTTTGAAACGCAGCGCAGAATGAAGAAAAGTAGCGTGAAACATTTTGTACAACCAGTCTACAAAAGTAAACGTATCATATGTTTTTAAATATTCAATGTGTAAACAACTCTGTTTTTCGGTTATTTTGTGAACAAAATAAACTACAGGGATGTTAAAGACTTACGCAGCTACGTAAAAATCTATTTTCTGTAGATTTCTGCGATACGCTACCTAGAATTTTTGTGTTAATAGCTAGATACACACATCTGCATAAAGCAGGTTGAAACAGCTGATTGCGATACGGTGATTTTTAATTGAGTGGTTGGGCTTAATGTCCGTCCATCTAATTGGCAGACTGTCCATGAAAATAATAATGAGCAAATATTAGTTTGGAGCAAGGCGAATTCAAACGGATGACCTCACTTAATTGGCTGACTATTTTCTTAGTACTTAGAACTATCAAACTCCATATAAGCATAACTGAAATGTTAAACTCCATGTATAAAAAAAATTATGAATTCGCCATATTGTTATTTTTGTAGAACTGTCGCCACCTGTTTCATTTTGCCATGGTATGGAGATAATATCTTTTATGAATAATAATTTAGCAATTCTAAGTACTAAAAAAAATAATTAAGTGAGGTCACTTTGAATTCGCCTTGTGCTAAACGATGTAGTATATAATATGGTCGAACTTACCCACTATAAAATAATTTCAACAATTTTACTTTGCAGCGCTATTAAATAAGAATTTTAATGAGGGGTATAGAAAATACCTTTATGTTTTCAAATAAAACAGTTTAAAAGTTTAATAGCATGTTTAGTTTATTAAAACAATTCATCGAAATAATCGAATTCAAAGAACAAAAAATATAATAAAAAACATTTTGAAAAGAAAAATACAATAACATTATTATAGTTAACAAATAAATAGAACTACATAATAGCAACATGTCACCTGAAATAAAATGTGGTGATCTTACATTAAAATTGGATTTGGAGGAACCTAGTAAAAGTCTAAAAGAAAAAGCTTTACAAGAATTAAGAGAAACACCAGAAAATATTAAACAAGGTCTTAAAGAATTAAAACAATTATTAGAAGGTGAATTAAATTTTTTAAGTGAATTATTGGTGAACTTAAATAAATTATAAAATTTCCAGCTGAAACCGATTTAAATATACCTAAGGATAATGAAGTACTTTTAATTAAATATTTGAGAGTTAGTAAATATTATGCAGAAAGTGCTAGAGATTTGGTAAGATTTATAAAAATAAAATAAATTTTTAAGATAATGAATATTATTCCTCTTAAAAAAGAATTTTTAAAATTGTAAAAAAAAAAAAAAAATTATTTATCTCTTTTTATTCTTACTTTAGATTCGACGACATTATAAACTACGCCAAAAATATACCGAGATAACTAATCTCTTAATACCTTCAAAATTAAAACATGTATTCGATGCCAATTTAGTATCCATATTACCACAACGTGATCAATTTGGACGGCGTATTGTGATATTACTACATGGCAGTAAGTTATGCAAAATAATTTAAACAATTTTTGTTTGACAATAAACTTATTTTTCTCTATTCGCCCAGAACAATGGGATCATAAAGTTATATCTCAAGATTATATCTTTAGCGCTAGCATTTTATGCAGTGATATTTTGCAAAGTGAACCGGCCACCCAAATAAATGGTATAGTCTATATAGTTGATATGCAGGGTTTAACATTGGGTCGTGCTTTACAGTTGACACTATACAGAAGTAAACGTTGTCTAGAATATATACAAGGTAATGTTCCCCTAAGAATTAAGGGTTTTCATATAGTCAATCAACCGAAAATTTTTGAGCCAATTTTTGCTGCCATCAGACCATTTTTTAATTCGAAATATGGAAATCGTATAATTTTACATGGTTCAAATTGGGAGTCATTACATCAGCATATATCACCTGAATGTCTGCCGGAATGTTATGGTGGTACATTGAAATCGGAATTGACATATGGTCGTGAGACTTATCAGTTGATTTCACACTATGAGATGTATTTTGAAAATTTGCAAAAATATGGCTATAAAAATTACGTAAATTAAAAAAAAAAAAAAAATAGGTAAAAAATGCGAAAGAACTCCTATTTTACATAATATTTCCCTTAAAGCTAAATTTTATAAAAAAAAAAGTTCAATCTAATCTAAAAAGAAATGTAAAATATTGTCTTAAAATTGATTTTATTTTAAACAATAACAAATATTTAAAAAACTATTTAAAAAAATCGTATACCTTAATAAAACATTTTTTAATGCAGAATAGAAATAAGAAAAATAATTTTCCAAAAAATTATAAGAACAAAATTGTTATAAACTTAAAAAAAAACTTAAAAACATAATTTTAAAATATTGACAGAAAATTGTTTTATGGTATAATAAATAAAAGTCGTATTTATGGATTTAAAGTCCACTTCTTTGCTTTGGTGGTTATGCAGTTTATTTTTATATCAAAGCAAACAAAGGTCATTTAATATTATTTCATTGCAATAGAATGCGTATTTTTAATTTTTATTGAAAACAATAAATAATTTTCAATTAGGGATGTGCGATCAATCTCTTAATCGAGTATTCTGAATAATTAAATTTCAGATTAATCAATTATTTGGGTAATTTAACAATTCGATTAATTATATTTATTATTAATCGGTTTATTCTGATTTCAATTATCCAAAATTATGATTAATCAATTAATTATGAATTTGAATAATTAAAATTTTTAATAATTGAATAATTTTAAATTTATTTGACTTTCTCTATTATATAAAATGTGGGTCCTTAAGATACCAAACAACACATATTTTACACTATACACTTTCTTAGGCTTTTTTGTTTCATTTGTTTATTTGTAAACTAAATTTTAGAACTACGAATAAAATTATTCAAATTTTATTAATCAAAATTTAAAATAATTAATTAATCAGAATTTTGATTAATTAAGATTGTTGATTAACCGATTAACTGATTAATCAAAATTTTGAATAACCGATTAATCGCACATCCCTAGTTTCAACTCTATGATTCTTACTGCAATATTATTTATAATTTTAAGGAATATAATGGATAAAGGAAAAATTATTCTTAACGTCGAGTCTATATTAGAGAAATTTGTATCAAGACAAACGTCAAATTTTTGTTTGAGTTGCAGATATTTGTTTATCTCTATCAATTATAGGGGAAAACGAATGTCATAATAAACCATGCAAAAAGTACCAACAACAATCAAGATGGCGTCTTTTACTAAGCATTATCAAGACAAAGTTGTCAGAGCCCGAGCGCTGACAATTTTCTTTTAACGCTGCAATAATACTGACAAATTCAGTCTACATTAGACAAATCTTTATCTTGATAAAATTTTGACGTTTGTCTTGATAAAAATTTCTCTAATGTAGACTCAAAGTAACAATATAATTTGTGTTAGTAATATTAATTAAAGCTGATTATGTCAGCAGTGTGTGCTGACATAATCAGCTGATTATTTAGAATGCACTGTTTGTTATGGTGTTGATTACATTTAGTCAGCAGCAGTTTGCAGTGCTGTTTCATTTAGCCCTGTTTCTAAATTCACTGCGCTGCATTCAGATTGAGAGCGAGACAAAGAGAGTGAGCAAATAAATGAGAGGCTAAAATACACAAGTAGAACATAGCTGAATTGTAATTATAACGGCAGCAACATGTTTGTGCTGACAGCTGATAATTTTTGCTGATACTGTTGCTGACTTCGCGCTATTGTAATTTGGGCTTAAGTTTTTGTGTTGTATTGTGAAGGATTAGTATTAGAATTGTCAATCTTAATACAGTGAGACCTCGATTATCCGTAATGGTCGGTACCGAAAGCATTCTGGATAATCAATTTTCCCGGTTAATTGAGTAAAAATTTAGAGTAGTATTTTTAAAACATTTTTTATTTATATAATTTAATTATTCAGGCATTTAAGATAAATGTTTAAATAATATAAGGAAAAAATAATAATTTTGGTAAAAAACAGTGAACAATACATAAGGGTTTAATTTTACGTAGTTTCTTAAAAAAATATCATATAATGTTTGTTTCATCCTTTTCAAATTCATATTTTCATTAACTGCGATTGTTCAAAAGCAATCGAAAAAAATTATGCTTAGAATCCCGGATAATAGAGGTAATCACGGTTAATCGATGCAAAAAAATTAAATGGATGGAAAAAAGAAAACAATTAAAAATTTTCTTTCCCGGATAATCGACGTTGTCGATTAATCAAATACATCAAAAAAAAATTAATGAATTCGCCATATTGTTGCTTTTGTAGAACGGATGCCACCTACTTCATTTCGCCATGATTGTTTGCTATAGTGAAATAAAATAGTTGAAACAATATTAAACTACATGTATAAAAAATTTTCAATTCGCCGTATTGTTATTTTTATGGAACTGCTGTCACCAGATTCATTTCTCCATGATTGTTTACTATGGCGAAATTAAACACTCTCTGAAGTGCCAAACTCAGTAATCAAAAAAAAAAAAAAAAAAAATGAATTCGCTGTGTTGTTGTTTTTGTTGAATGGCCTGTTTCATTGCGCCAAGCTTGTTTACTATAGCGAAATGAAACAGGTGCCAACAATATTATGCCGTTTTCACACTAGCGTACATCTTGAAGAAATACATGGAAGATCATAGTAAAATAATAAAGTACTCGCACATCTACAAAAACAAAAATTGCTTGTATTTTGTTAGTGTAAAACTACTGCCCACAATGTCAGAGTGCTTTGAACGGAAAAATGAGAGAACGAAAGAGAGCAAGAGAAAAAAACTCAAAAAATATTTTACATGTGAATACAAAAACAATTTGACAGTACCGCGAGGTTTGCCAATGAAAAAATTGTAAAACAGCTGGTCTTACGAGTATACTTTATTATTATACTATGTGGAAGATGTTAAAAATGTGAAACATTTGTTTGAAAAAGACACATGGTTGAGGTAAAATGCTTGACGAAAAAAATTAAATTGTATATAAGATCAAGAAAAATAATAAATAATTTTATTAAATAATGCAATTAAGCAATAACCATTATTAATACGTCAATTTATATATTTTTTTTATATTTGTATTTTATAGTTTTAATACATATTTTGTTGTTGTTGTGTTCCTAAATTTTTTTTTTTTTCTTTTATTATTATTATTTTTTTTTTCCTCTATTTTTTCAGTTTTTCTAGTGATCTCACTAAAATAATCGAAAGATGTTAGGTGGAATAAAATGAGATAGGAACATCTTTTAAAGATGTTGAGTTCTGAGTCCTATACAATTCATATGGGAAGATGTTAACATCAAGGTAGATTACACTGGGTCTCCACTTAATATTTTATATCATAATATGTAACAGAGAGTGTCAAATCCGCTCTCTGAGAGAATTATCTCACGTGTAGACTAAAATATTAGTATTATAAGAAATATTATGAAACTGTTGTGATAAGATTTTTCTACACAACTATCTTATAAGATTTACTCTCAAAAAATACATACATACGAAAGTTTGTTTGTATATGTGAATGTGTATTTTTAAAGGTACTTAAAAACAATGTTTTTTGTAAAAATGTTTTATTTTAATGGTTATTCTACATTCAGAAATATATTTTCATTAAAATTGTGATAAAAAATTTCGAATTTCTTAAATAAAAAGCATATGTTTACTCTGTGAATGAATAAAAATAATGAAATATTATGAGATTTATTAGAATACATTTACCCCTTGTTTAAGATTCAACATAATATTAACAAAATGTTTACTCTCTTCTGCCGGCGTTATCTTACATATTATATCAATGTGGAGACAGTATGTTAAGAAGGTAAGGACAACTCTACAACAACTACAACACCAAAAAAAAACCCATGTATTTTGTTTTTGCATTGTCATCTCTTATGTCAACTTTAATTTTGTCATTTCACATGTTTCTTTACAAAAAACAAAAACAATTCATGTAGTAAAAAGAGAGGAGAAAGACGCAATAACACAAAAGCAAAAAAAAATGTAAACATAAACAAAAATTTTACACTTCAAATTACAAAACACTGGCAGCCATATCGATTTCAAAAAGAAAAAAATTTCTCAGCTGTTTTAATGTCGTTACCTCCTTAATCTACCTTGGTTAACATCTTGTAAAATTGATGGTAGATGTTAGATGTGAGCAATTGTGTTAATCAATTCGCCGTATTGTCATTTTTATGGAACTGCTGCCATCAATAAGAATTAATAACTGATGTTTTAATAAATTCATTTAGGGCCGTTATTATAACCTTCCTACCTATAAGATATCAGATAGTTAAAAGATAAACTAAAGTGAACCAGAAACTGAGCTTTATCTATTTTTGGTTATTGCAACTTGGTTTTAAAGTAAATTTTATAATTCAAATTCAAAGCAAAAACCGATTATTTTTGGTCACTTAACTTAGTGACAACATGCACTATTTGAACGTAGTAACTGCAAGTAATGGCAGGAAACTATGTTTGTTTGTTTGGGCTTTATAGACATCTAAATCACTAGACCGATTTTCCTGAAATTTTCACAGTATTATTTTGTGATACCCGTAAGTAAAATAAGTTTTTTTCGATGGTAGCCCCCATACAAAGTAAATATTAATTATTACTTATCTCCAGAACTACAGATAAAATCTTGAGATTTTGTGGAAATAATTTCATTGTCAATTTACATAATTGTGATGAAAATGGGGTGGGTAGGTTTAGCCCCTGTACTAAGAAAATACTAATTATCAGATAACTTTAATACTATTAAAACAAAAGTCCTAAAATTTTGTGAGATAATTTTTCTCATCAACCACCAAACTTAAAATAGAACTCCTATCAGGGGAAATGATACCCTCCATACAACGAAAATATTAAGTATCGTATATCTTAGAAACTATTACAGCAAAAGTATTAACATTTTGTTAGAATAACTTTCTCAAAAACCGGAAATTATGGAATTGATTACATTTGATCAGCACCAGTTTGCAGTGTTGTTTTACTTTGAGTCTACATTAGAGAAATTTGTATCAAGACAAACGACAAATTTTTGTTTGAGTTGCAGATAATTTTTTATCTCTATCAATTATAGGGGAAAACGTATGTCACAATAAACCAATCAAAAGGTACCAACAACAATCAAGATGGCGTCTTTTACTAAGCATTATCAAGACAAAGTTGTCAGAGCTCGAGCGCTTACAATTTTCTTTTAACGCTGCAATAATACTGACAAATTCAGTCTACATTAGACAAATCTTTATCATTTAGCCCAGTTTTTTAATTTACTGCGCTGCTTTTAGATTGAGAGCGAGACAAAGAGATTGAGCAAATAAATGAGAGGTTAAAATACACATGTAGAATAAAACAAGATAGTGGTTGCTGCATATGCTTAATTTAGGTGTACACGAGCCTTTTTCTTGTTCGCACATTGAACAAAATGTTGTGCGCACATGCATTTGGTTAGTGTGGACCCAACTTGTTCATGTTTTGTTCTTGTTCGCACACCGTTATTCGCACAATTGCTTGAACAGCCCTGTCTGCCATCAAATGTCATTTTGTATGCAGAAGAAAAGGCGCTGCACGTAACTTCGAGTCTACATTAGACAAATTTTTATCAAGACAAACGTCAAAATCGGTGCGAATCTATATAAGGTAGCCTGAGTTAAACAGCTGATTATTATTTTTGGTTGTTACAGCTGTCAAACTGAATATATAAAAAACATTAATAAATTCGCCATATTGTTGTTTTTTCACAATTGTTGCCACCTTCCATAAATTCGAGTTCATTTTGAAGTTTGTCTTGATAAAAATTTTCTAATGTAGACTCAAAGTAACGCTACATCCAGACTAGCCTTTTTCTTGTTCGCACAAGAACAAAACGTCGGCAGAGCAACACACAATTTTGTTCATTTTGTTTTCAATGGGCAGAACATTTGTCGAACAAATCATATTTTTTTTTTTGCCGTCTGTGTCGCTTCGATACTTTTACATGCAGCGCCTTTTCTTCCGCGTACAAAATGACGTTTGATGGCAGACATGGTTGCTCGAACAACTGTGCGAACAAGAACAAAACATGAACAAATAAAAGTATCGAAGCGACACTGACGGTAACTTCCATTCTACATTAGACAAATTTTTATCAAGACAAACATCAAAATTTTATCATGATAAAGATTTGCCTAATGTAGACTGAATTTGTCAGTATTATTTCAGCGTTAAAAGAAAATTGTCAGCGCTCGAGTTCTGACAACTTTGTCTTATGTAAGACGCCATCTTGATTGTTGTTGGTACTTTATTATGACATACATTTTCCCCTATAATTAACAGAAAAAAAATTGTCTGCAACTCAAACAAAAATTTGACGTTTGTCTTGATACAAATTTCTTTAACGTTGAGTCTATATTAGAGAAATTTGTATCAAGACAAACGTCAAATTTTAGTTTGATTTGCAGATAATTTTTTATCTCTGTCAATTTTAGGAGAAAACGTATGTCATAATAAACCATGTAAAAATTACCAACAACAATCAAGATGGCGTATTTTACCAAGCATTATCAAGACAACGTTGTCAGAGCTCGAGCGCTGACAATTTTCTTTTTAACTTTGAGTCTATATTAGACAAATTTTTATCATGACAAACGTCAAAATGAACTCGAATTTATGGAAGGTGGCAACAATTGTGCAAAAACAACAATATGGCGAATTCATTAGTGTTTTTTATGTATGCAGTTTTACAGCTGTAATAACCAAAAATAATAATCAGCTGTTTAACTGAGGCTACCTTGTATAGATTCGCATCGATTTTGACGTTTGTCTGGATAAAAATTTCTCTAATGTAGACTCCATAGTATAATAATAAAGTATACTCGTAAGACCAGCTGTTTTACAATTTTTTCATTGGCAAACCTCGCGGTACTGTCAAATTGTTTTTGTATTCACATGTAAAATATTTTTTGAGTTTTTTTCTCTTGCTCTCTTTCGTTCTCTCATTTTTCCGTTCAAAGCATTCTGACATTGTGGGCAGTAGTTTTACACTAACAAAATACAAGCAATTTTTGTTTTTGTAGATGTGCGAGTACTTTATTATTTTACTATGGTAGACTCAAAGTAACGCTGCAATAATACTGACAAATTCAGTCTACATTAGACAAATCTTTATCTTGATAAAATTTTGACGTTTGTCTTGATAAAAATTTGTCTAATGTAGACTCAAAGTAATGTAGACTCGACGTAAACAAAAAATTATGATTTGTTCGACAAATGTTCTGCCCATGAAAACTAAATGAAAACTTGTGTGAACAAAAAAAAAAGGCTAATCTGGACGTAGCGTAAATGTAATTAATTATATGGCAGCAACATGTTATTCTGACAATGAACAGCCGAAAATTTTTACTGATACTTTAGCTGACTACGCGCTAATGTAATTTGGACTTAATATTGTTTACAGATTTTAAACTAAAAATCGTTTAGTAATTTTCGCAATGCATTAATTTTGAATTTTGGATATGCATTATTAATTTAATTCTTATATACTTATTTTAAATAAAATTCAATTAAATAAATTAATTTTTGTGTCTTTGAAATTGCATTATAAAGAAATTCATAAATGTATGTATGCAAGTGATTCTGCTCCCATCACAAAACTCAATGTGCTATGGAATACACCATATTATTCAATAATATTTATGACTTACATGTGTATACATATTAAACAAAATTTAAATTTTAATTACAAAATTAACAAAGAAAATTTTAATTTTAATCATTAAACTATAATTTTATTGCGAAAAAATTCATAATTTAAAAAATAATATTAATTCCAGACGCATAAATTAAATATTTTAATATAGTGTAAAGAAAACTCATTGTTGGCCATTTAAACTTCTATTCTGTTTTCAAATAAATATGTTTTAATCCCTAATAAACATGTTCAGTTTATTTAAAGAATCCAACCTCTCAAATTTAAAGAAACAAAAATATAATTGAAAAAATTTTGAAAAGAAAAAAAATTATATTTAATATTAAAGTGAAGAAATGGATTCAATTAAAAGCAAAATGTCATCTAAAATAAAATGTGGTGATCTAATATTAAAATTGGAAATCGAGGAACCTAGTGCAAGTCTTAAAGAAAAAGCATTAAAGGAATTAAGAGAAACGCCAGAAAATATTGAATAAGGATTAAAAGAATTGAAAAAATTATTAGAAGGTGAATTAAATTTTAAGATTTATATATTTTTAAGAAAATTATTAGTGCAGTTTAAAATAATAAAAGCTGAAATTGATTTAAATATACCCAAGGATAATGATGAGTGGTTAATAAAGTACTTGAGAACTTGTAAATATTATCCAGAAAGTGCCAAACATTTGGTATAATTTATAAAAAACCATTAAATTTTATTGAAAATTAATAAAATCTCTTAATATGTTTTTGGATGTCCTTACTATTCATACTTTTCAGATTCATCGTCATTTTAGTCTACGACAAAAATATGCTGAGGTAACCAAAGTCTTAATACCCCCTAAATTAAAACATGTATTCAATGCTAATTTAATATCCATATCACTTCAACGTGATCAATATGGCCGGCGTATTATAATAGCATTATCCGGCAGTAAGTAATGCAAAAGAAAGATCTTATTACTAATAATACTTTCAAATTTGTCCCCTATCATCAGAACAATGGAACCCTCAGACTGTATCCCATGATTATGCTTTTAGAGCTAGTGTTTTATGCAGTGATCTCTTACAAAGTGAACCGGCCACACAAATAAATGGTATTGTCTATATACTCGACTTGCTGGGTTTAACATTAGGACGTGCTCTACACTTTACTCCCTACAGATCTAAACGTATTCTGGACTATGTACAAAATAGTGTACCCCTAAGAGTAAAAGGTTTTCATATAGTCAATCAACCAAAAATTTTTGAGCCAATTTTTGCTGCCATCAGACCATTTTTTAATACGAAATATGTAAAACGTATAATTTTACATTGTACAAATTGGGAGTCATTACATCAGCATATATCACCTGAATGTCTGCCAGAATGTTATGGTGGTACAATGAAAACGGAATTGATGTATAGTCGAGACGTATGAATTGGTTTCGCACTATGATAAACATTATGAATGTTTGCAAAAGTATGGTTATAAAAATGAGAATTTGAAAATACATACATATACAAATAATTAGACTCATTACATTTTATAATAATAAAAAACTGTATATATTATGAGAACTTGATCTTATCTCTCAATAGCGGATTTTGGCAGTTTAAATGGGTTGCATATATTTATGCCCAAAATTCTTGACTAGCCATCGATTTGTTCCCTTATTCGCCGTCCACACGAGCCTTTTTCATGCTCGCACATTGAACAAAATGTTGTGCGCACATGCATTTGGATAGTGTGGACCCAAGTTGTTCATGTTTTGTTCTTGTTCGCACACCGTTGTTCGCACGATTGTTCGAGCAACCATGTCTGCCATCAAAAGTCATTTTGTATGCGGAAGAAGAGGCGCTGCATGTAAAAGTATCGAAGCGACACTGACGGCAAACAAAAAATTATGATTTGTTCGACAAATGCTCTGCCCACTGAAAACAAAAGGAAAAAAATTGTGTGTGTTGCTCTGCCGACGTTTTGTTCTTGTGCGAACAAGAAAAAGGCTAGTATAGACGGTACCAAGGCAAATTTATTTATCAGGTAAAGTCAGTTCTACAACAAATACAACAATACAAAAACAACAGGCACTTTTTAAATGGTTTGCTGGTTAGTGATGTCAAAATCGGCTGACTAGACACAAAGCGAATTACGCACGAGAAGATAACAAACTGTCCAACAACCTTTTTCTTCTTCTTCCTTTTCAGAGAGTAACAAATTTTTTTTAACAAACTCTCTTGTGCAGACTAGAAATGAGAATTCTCAACTTTGCAGACAAAAATTTACGTGCTACCAAGTCAAATTATATGAATTTAGTACTACGTTTTGTGCAAGATATGGCAACACCACTGCAATAAAATATGTAAAAGATTGTTGAATAAATTCCAACAAACTTTTTACATAAAATGCTTTAAAAAATTGTTAAATAATTTTTGTTAAAAAATGTTATTTTGCATTATATCATTTAAATTAGTGTTATTTGTATCATTCAAATTACTCGAAAAAAATCTTTTTTATTACATTGTTTGACCTATAGCGTTAAAACAGGGACATGTGCCAAAAATTGAAATATACCATCTGATAGGGAAAGGTCTTGGCTACATTTCCTCACACTTGGTTTTTCCCAGATCACCTACGTGTTCATACAAAATTTTCAAAAAAAATAGTTAAAAAAAGTTACTCATACCACTATTTTACCTACAGCGTAAAAACAGGGACATGTGCCAAAAATCGAAATATACCATCTGATAGGGGAAGGTCTTGGCTATATTTCCTCATACTTGGTTTTTCCCAGATCACCTACGTGTTCATACAAAATTTTCAAAAAACTGGTTCAAAAAACATTACTATACCACTATTTTACCTACAGCGTAAAAACAGGGACATGTGCCGAAAATCGAAATATACCATCTGATAGGAAAAGGTCTTGGCTACATTTCCTCATACTTAATTTTTCCCAGATCACCTATGTGTTCATACAAAATTTTCAAAAAACTAGTTCAAAAAAGTTACTCATACCACTATTTTACCTACAGCGTAAAAACAGGGACATGTGCCAAAAATCGAAAGTTTGTTGGAAATCATTCAACAAACTTTTACAAATTTCTTATATTGCAGTGATGTTGCCATATTTTGCACAAAATGTAGTACAAAATTGAAAAAGGAAGAAGAAGAAAAAGTTTGTTATCTTCACGGACATATGTCTGATTCTGTTGAAAATAGAATTTTCTTGCGTTGTTCCCATAGTATAATAATAAAGTATACTCGTAAGACCAGCTGTTTTACAATTTTTTCATTGGCAAACCTCGCGGTACTGTCAAATTGTTTTTGTATTCACATGTAAAATATTTTTTGAGTTTTTTTCTCTTGCTCTCTTTCGTTCTCTCATTTTTCCGTTCAAAGCATTCTGACATTGTGGGCAGTAGTTTTACACTAACAAAATACAAGCAATTTTTGTTTTTGTAGATGTGCGAGTACTTTATTATTTTACTATGGTTGTTCCGTGACAGTTGTTAGCAGTGTTGCCAAACAATAACTTTTTTCTTACAAATAAACAAATGCTTAACGAAATAAAAAGGAAAAACCACTAAATAAACAAAGAAATAAATGAACAAAAATAATTAAATACACAAACAATTAAATAGATAAATATTTGACATGTTTAGTTTCAATCAGAGTTGCATTTTTAGGCTTTTTCTAGTAAATAATTTATGGTAACTCTGTGTGTTGCTAAAATATGTCAAAAACATATGTCACGTTATTAATTTTGAATAATTGCACAAAATTAAGCCCCAACCACTCAACAAAAATCCATCGTATCGCAATCAGCTGTTTCAACCAGCTTTATGCAGATGTGTGTATGTAGCTATTGACACAAAAATTCTAGGTAGCGTATCGCAGAAATCTGTAAAAAATAGATTTTTACGTAAATGAACAAAAATAATTAAATACACAAACAACTAAATAGATAAATATTTGACATGTTTAGTTTCAATCAGAGTTGCATTTTTAGGCTTTTTCTAGTAAATAATTTATGGTAACTCTGTGTGTTGCTAAAATATGTCAAAAACATATGTCACGTTATTAATTTTGAATAATTGCACAAAATTAAGCCCCAACCACTCAACAAAAATCCATCGTATCGCAATCAGCTGTTTCAACCAGCTTTATGCAAATGTGTGTATGTAGCTATTGACACAAAAATTCTAGGTAGCGCATCGCAGAAATCTGTAGAAAATAGATTTTTACGTAAATGAACAAAAATAATTAAATACACAAACAACTAAATAGATAAATATTTGACATGTTTAGTTTCAATCAGAGTTGCATTTTTAGGCTTTTTCTAGTAAATAATTTATGGTAACTCTGTGTGTTGCTAAAATATGTCAAAAACATATGTCACGTTATTAATTTTGAATAATTGCACAAAATTAAGCCCCAACCACTCAACAAAAATCCATCGTATCGCAATCAGCTGTTTCAACCAGCTTTATGCAGATGTGTGTATGTAGCTATTGACACAAAAATTCTAGGTAGCGTATCGCAGAAATCTGCAGAAAATAGATTTTTACGTAGCTGCGTAAGTTTTAAACAACTCTGTAATTTATTTTGTTCACAAAATAACAGAAAAACAGAGTTGTTTACACAATGAATGTTCAAAAACATATGATACGTTTACTTTTGTTGACTGGTTGTACAAAGTGTTTCACGCTACTTTTCTTCATTCTGCGTTGCGTTGCAAAGTTGACTGGTTGGGGCTTTATTCCCGTAAATAAAAGGGACATCAACATGACATAAACAACCAACTAACCCGGCCTTAAATGAAGGAGAGGAAGAATAAAAACCACGCTGTTCTTACGAACTCTCTTTCTTATTACACTATAGTCCAAACCGCATTACAGCAGTGTCACAGGCAGTAAGCTGTGCATATAAATTGAAACATTTTCACAAAATAAAGGCTCCGTTACTTTACCGTAAATGTAAAAACTTAAATGTAAACGGAAAAAAAACGTTAAATGTAGTCAGTACTTTGTTGTTGTTTTGTACACATCAATATCAGTGATGTCAATTACACATATTTCCAGTAAGTTGATGGTTACTCAAAAAAAACGTAAATGTAGGCAGCATAGAGTAACACATAAGCCCAAATTACAATAGCGCGTAGTCAGCAACAGTGTATGCTGCCATAATCAGCTGATTATTTAGAATGCACTGTTTGTTACTTTGAGTCTACATTAGACAAATTTTTATCAAGACAAACGTCAAAATTTTATCAAGATAAAGATTTGTCTAATGTAGACTGAATTTGTCAGTATTATTGCAGCGTTAAAAGAAAATTGTCAGCGCTCGAGCTCTGACAACGTTGTCTTGATAATGCATGGTAAAAGACGCCATCTTGATTGTTGTTGGTACTTTTTGCATGGTTTATTATGACATGCGTTTTCCCCTATAATTGATAGAGATAAAAAATTATCTGCAACTCACACAAAAATTTGACGTTTGTCTTGATACAAATTTCTCTAATGTAGACTCAAAGTTATGGTGTTGATTACATTTGGTCAGCAGCAGTTTGCAGTACTGTTTCATTTAGCCCTGTTTCTAAATTCACTGCGCTGCCTTCAGATTGAGAGCGAGGCAAAGAGAGTGAGTGAATAAATGAGAGGCTAAAATACACAAGTAGAAGAAAGCTAGATGGTAGTTGTAAATTGTGGCTGTCTACGCTGAATTGTAATTATAACGGCAGCAACATGTTGTGCTGACAGTGATCAGCTGATAATTTTTGCTGATACAGTTGCTGACTACGCGCTATTGTAATTTGAGCTATAGAGACGAAATTCTCGATTGACAATTAAACAAAATTGTTGTTTTGTAACGCTACATCCAGACTAGCCTTTTTCTTGTTCGCACAAGAACAAAACGTAGGCAGAGCTACACACACAATTTTTTTCATTTTGTTTTCAGTGGGCAGAACATTTGTCGAACAAATCATAATTTTTTGTTTGCCGTCTGTGTCGCTTCGATACTTTTACATGCAGCGCCTCTTCTTCCGCGTACAAAATGACGTTTGATGGCAGACATGGTTGCTCGAACAATTGTACGAACAACGGTGTGCGAACAAGAACAAAACATGAACAACTTGGGTCCACACTATCCAAATGCATGTGCGCACAACATTTTGTTCAATGTGTGAGCATGAAAAAGGCTCGTGTGGACCGCAAATAAACAAAAACGTGTTATTATTTTCTTTTGGCAACAACAAAATGTATTTGATTACATGTATTTTGTTGTTGCATGAGTTAGGTTTTTGACAACCGAATTAGGTTTTTGACAATTAAGCCCAAATTACAATAGTGCGTAGTCAGCAGCAGTGTGAGCTGCCATAATCAGCTGATCATTTAGAATGCACTGTTTGTTATGGTGTTGATTACATTTGGTCAGCAGCAGTTTGCAGTGCTGTTTCATTTAGCCCTGTTTCTAAATTCACTGCCCTGCATTCAGATTGAGAACGAGACAAAGAGAGTGAGCAAATAAATGAGAGGCTAAAATATACAAGTAGAACAAAGCTAGATGGTGGTTGTAATTTGCGGTCCACACGAGCTTTTTTCTTGTTCGCTCATTGAACAAAATGTTGTGCGCACATGCATTTGGATAGTGTGGACCCAAGTTGTTCATGTTTTGTTCTTGTTCGCACAATTGTTTGAGCAACCATGTCTGCCATCAAACGTCATTTTGTATGCGGAAGAAGAGGCGCTGCATGTAAAAGTATCGAAGCGACACTGACGTCAAACGAAAAATTATGATTTTTTCGACAAATGTTCTGCCCACTGAAAACAAAATGAACAAAATTGTGTGTGTTGCTCTGCCGACGTTTTGTTCTTGTGCGAACAAGAAAAAGGCTAGTCTGGATGTAGCGTAAATTGTGGCTGCCTACGCTGAATTGTAATTATAACGGCAGCAACATGTCGTGCTGACAGTGATTAGCTGATAATTTTTGTTGATACTGTTGCTGACTACGCGTTATTGTAATTTGGGCTTTAGTTTCGTCTCTTGTTAAGGCCCAACCAGTCAACTTTGCAACGCAACGCAGAATGAAGAAAAGTAGCGTGAAACATTTTGTACAACCAGTCTACAAAAGTAAACGTATCATATGTTTTTGAATATGCATTGTGTAAACAACTCTGTTTTTCGGTTATTTTGTGAACAAAATAAACTACAGGGATGTTAAAAACTTACGCAGCTACGTAAAAATCTATTTTCTGTAGATTTTTGCGATACGCTACCTAGAATTTTTGTGTTAATAGCTAGATACACACATCTGCATAAAGCAGGTTGAAACAGCTGATTTTTAGTTGAGTGGTTGGAGCTTTAAGCCCAAATTACAATAGCGCGTAGTCAGCAACAGTATCAGCAAAAATTATCAGCTGTTCACTGTCAGTACAACATGTTGCTGCCGTTATAATTACAATTCAGCGTAGGCAGCCACAATTTACAAACACCATCTTACTTTATTCCACTTGTATATTTTAGCCTCCCATTTATTTGCTCACTCTCTTTGTCTCGCTCTCAATCTGAAAGCAGCGCAGTGAATTTAGAAACAGGGCTAAATGAAACAGCACTGGAAACTGCTGCTGACCAAATGTAATCAACACCATAATAGACAGTGCTTTCTAAATTATCAGCTGATTATGTCAGCACACACTGCTGCTGACTACGCGCAATTGTAATTTGGGCTTTACTCTTTGGTAGTCAGTACTTTGCTGGTAGTTTGTACACATCAATATCAGTGATGTCAATTGCACATATTTCCAGTAAAGTCCGGGTTAGTTGGTTGTTTATGTGATGTTGATGTCCCGTTTATTTACGGGAAGAATTTTGTGCAATTATCCAAAATTAATAACATGACATATGTTTTTGACATTTGTTAGCAAAAACACAGAGTTACCATAAATTATTTACTAGAAAAAGCCTAAAAATGCAACTCTGATTGAAATTAAACATGCCAATTATTTATCTATTTAATTGTTTGTGTATTTAATTATTTTTGTTTATTTATTTCTTTATTTACTTAGTGGTTTTTCCTTTTTATTTCGTTAAGCATTTGTTTATTTGTAAGAAAAAGTTATTGTTTGGCAACACTGCTAACAACTGTCACGGAACAACGCAAGAAAATTCTGTTTTCAACAGAATCAGACATCACGTCACATCAACGTCAAGTTTTTATAATTGTTAGCATTACAATACATGCAATATAAACGATCAGCTGTTTCCTTCGCGGGAGGAAACGTCATATAAACAACCAACTAATTCACGCTTAAGTCTCAATCAGTTTGAAAATCGTTAGATCTATTGGTTTGTTTTTTAGCGATTTGTATACAAAACGAAATTTGTGCTTTTATGACAAAAATTTTTAATTTTAATTTATTGATTCAACTCTACGCTTTATTTAAATTATTTAAATATTTAAAACTTTTTATCTACGTTATCTTTATTTCTATTTTCACTGCCACTGATTGAATTAAAATTTTTTTTTTTTTTGTGTCACAAAAAGTTTATTTATAAAATATTTTCATAAAAAACCAAAACCAGCGAAGAATATAAAAATATACATTTGTATGTTCAACTCAAAGAGAATAAGTGAAAAGAAATTACAGTGTTATTAATTAATAGCTTATATTATTTAACGTACATTTTAAACTGTTCAGTGGAACATTATGGGTTTAAATGCAGTGAACATCAAAAACTGTCTAAAAATTTTATACTGGCACTGTACACTGTTTGAATGTGGTTTGAGCTTATATCTTTCAGCTTAAAAGTGCATTAAAACCCACTGTCCTCTGCAACACACTACACTTATTGCGCCATATTTATAACCAATACATTTTAATCAAAATTTTAAATTCTACTACAAAGTTCAATTTACTTTTTAATAATTGCAATTGAATGTTATATTTTATTTTGTATTAATTTGCTACTCTATGTGCATACATATGTACAGGTAACCCTCGATTTATGCGGCTTATTGGACCGGAGTAAAGTACGCGTAAATTAAAAACGCATTAAACAAGGTTCAGAGTAAATACAAATTTATACATCGGGACCAGAATTACCATACATCACGTAAAGGAAAGTGTTAGTTTGGGACCTAAAAAATGCGTTAAATTAAAACCCATGAAATTATATATTTTTTACATTGGTTTCAAAGATTTTCTATATTTGTACACTAGAGTGTCCCGTAGAAAAAAGTTTTGTAGGAAGGACCCTCAAACTATGCGTATTGATGAGCTGAATATGGAAAAAATATAAAAAAGTTTAATTGATCTTCAGTTTCCTACCAGCGATTAAAGCCGAAATTACAATAGCGCGTAGTCAGCAGCAGTGTGTGCTGCCATAATCAGCTGATCATTTAGAATACACTGTTTGTTATGGTGTTGATTACATTTGGTCAGCGGCAGTTTGCAGTGCTGTTTCATTTAATCCCAAATTGCAATAGCACGTAGTCAGCAGCAGTGTGTGCTGACATAATCAGCTGATTATTTAGAATGCACTGTTATGGTGTTGATTACATTTGGTCAGCAGCAGTTTGCAGTACTGTTTCATTTAGCCCTGTTTCTAAATTCACTGCGCTGCATTCAGATTGAGAGCGAGACAAAGAGAGTGAGCAAATAAATGAGAGGCTAAAATACACAAGTAGAACAAAGTTAGATGGTGGTTGTAAATTGTGGCTGCCTACGCTGAATTGTAATTATAACGGCAGCAACATGTTGTGCTGACAGTGATCAGCTGATAATTTTTGCTGATACTGTTACTGACTACGCGCTATTGTAATTTGGGCTTTAGCCCTGTTTCTAAATTCACTGCGCTGCATTCAGTTTGAGAGCGAGACAAAGAGAGTGAGCAAATAAATGAGAGGCTAAAATACACAAGTAGAACAAAGTTAGATGGTGGTTGTAAATTGTGGCTGCCTACGCTGAATTGTAATTATAACGGCAGCAACATGTTGTGCTGACAGTGATCAGCTGATAATTTTTGCTGATACTGTTACTGACTACGCGCTATTGTAATTTGGGCTTAAAAGTCACGGGTGTAAAACATTTTGTCCAAAAAAAGTTTTGAGTTTTGTCTTGAGATGGGTATAAAAAAATCGTTATTTTCATTTATATTTTCCGTATTTAACTTATAAATACCCACTGTTTGAAATTCCATGGGACACTCTATTGAACACATAGGAACTTTGGTATTGATTTTCATACCATCATTTATAAGTTGATTTAAAATGTGATGGAATTGTTTCAGCGGATTTAAGATCACCTGATGACGATTCTTCTTGAATAAATCATTTTTGTAAGAATGCCATTGATAGCCAAAAATTGGATTCAGATTGTTCGAAGTAATCACAATAATTTTATTATGTTTATATACTATTTTGGTGTTCTGGTTAGTAAGCGTATTATGATTTTTTTTTCTATTAAAATTTCTCGATATTATTTTGGATAATTTATTATTATTTTTTTAATATTTTCTTAAAATAATCCATTTTTTCAATAAACATTTCAGCATACGATTTAGTATACAGTACTGTATTTCGCGCAATTCAAGGTTTGCCATTACTAATTAAACGCGTTATACCAAGTTCGCGTTAAATAAAAACGCGTATTTCAAGAAATGGCCACTATTAATGAACCGTGTTATAAGGAAATCGCGTAAATCGAGAGTTACCTGTATACTACTATACAAAAAAAAAAAAAGAATAAACTCGAATAAAAATGTTTTAAAACCTAAGAAAATTATTTAGTTTATTATAAGAATTTCAACGGACTACTTAAGGAATACAGGTGAAAAATTTTTTGAAAAGAAAAACAGAATTTATGTCTAAAAATGGATGCAATTATAAGAAACAAGTCGCCTGAAATAAAATGTGGAGATTTCATATTAAAACTGGAATTACAAGAACCTAGTGAAAGTCTTAAGGAAAAAGCTTTAAAGAAATTAAGAGAAACACCAGAAAATATTAAAAAAGGATTAAAAGAATTTAAAAAATTACTAGAAGGTGATTTAAAATTTTAAAAATATTAAAATGAATTAAAGAAACATTTAATAAATCATTTCTAGCTGAAACCGATTTAGATATACCCAAGGATAATGATGAATGGTTAATAAAATATTTGAGAGTTTGTAAATATTATCCAGAAAGTGCCAGAGATTTGGTAAGATTTATAAAATTAAAATAATAATAAAAACTAAAATAATAATAAACACTAAAATTTAAATAATAATAATAAAAAATTTAAATAATAGAATAAACAATAAATCACATAATTGTAAATGAAAATAAATTGTTTATCCTTTTATTAAAAAAAAGAAGGATTTTTTAATATAATAATAATTTAATAAATTATTTTATTATATTTTTACACTCTTTTTATTCTAACTTCTCAGCTACGTCGTCATTATAGTTTACGCCAAAAATATCCTGAGATAACCAATATATTAATACCCTCAAAAATGAAACATGTATTCGATGCTAATTTGGTATTCATATTACCTCAACGAGATCAATATGGCCGACGTATTGTGGTAACTTTAAGTGGCAGTAAGTAATGCAAATTAATTTAAACAAGATGTATTAATGCCAATACTTTTGCCTTTTCACTTAGAACAATGGGACCATAAACGTATACCCCTAGATTATGTCTTTGGCGCTAGTATTTTATGCAGTGATCTTTTGCAAACTGAACCGACTACTCAAATAAATGGTATCGTCTTTATACTCGATTTGCAGGGTTTAACACTGGGTCGTGCTCTACAATTGACTCTACATAGAAGTAAACGTTGTTTGGACTATATACAAGGTAATACTCCCTTAAGTGTTAAGGGTTTTCATGTAGTCAATCAACCGAAAATTTTTGAGCCAATTTATGCTGCTGTCAGACCATTTTTTAGTACGAAATATGGAAAACGTATAATTTTACATGGTTCTAATTGGGAGTCCTTACATCAGTATATATCACCTGATTGTCTGCCAGAATGTTATGGTGGTACAATGAAATTAGAATTGTCTTATGGTCGTGAGATGTACGAGTTAGTTTCGCACTATGAGAAACATTATGAAATCATACAAAATTATGGTTATAAGAAGGATTAAATAGAAATGAGTTGAAGTGAAAATTTAAATGTAAAATTATATTAGTTCCTAATATTTAGTGTATAATATAAGATCCCCAATAAAAAAATTTTTCAAAAAATATGAACTTTTAAAGATTAAAATATTAAAAATTTTTTTATTTAGGAACAAGTTTATCTACCAATAAATATTAACTATCAATACGTAAATTAATTGATTGTCTCTACGAAGTCTAAGACAAGTTACGGATTTTTTAATCTTTTTTTTTATCGATCAGTACATAATAAAGGTATTCACCTCAGAAATTGCAACTTTGCAAGACCCCTGCAAAATAGAAAAGTTGCATTGATTTGCATTGAACTTACTTTGCAAGGGTCTAGCAAAGTTGCAATTTCTGAGGTGAATACCTTTAATATTTAAATCTATATTTAAAAAAAATATACTCTTAGAATATTTTTATGAAATTTGGTGATTAGGGCATTAGGGAATAAAAAATATTAAAATAAATACATTTTCTATTATCATATAATACATTTGTTTAATTATATTGGTACTCTAAATCAACAATGTGATCCAATGTGGTAGTCTCCGATAATTTTAATAGTTTATATCGACTAAGATACATATGTTATTATTAAATATTATGATATAAAGCAGATTTGTTTGAATTATTGGAATTTATTTTTCTTGTTCGCACATCAAACAAAATTTTGTGCGCACATGCATTTGGTTAGTGTGGACCCAACTTGTTCATGTTTTGTTCTTGTTCGAATACCGTTGTTCGAACAACCATGTTTGCCATTAAACATCATTTTGTACACACATAAAAAAGATTCATTGGAAAACGATTACGATAACAAAAAATTTATAATAACACTTGATATTGATTAGCAATAGCTAAAAACAACTAAATACAACTGATTTTCTATGTTTCTAATATTTTAAACTTAATTATGACAAAATAATGATCCTTAAAATAGTAAAATTGGTTGAGACATTTCTTTGATTAATTTAGAAAATAAATTTAAAGTGGCAACCGAATTAAAATTACTGTTTCAATTTACACTACTAAATAATGGTAATTCCAATCAATTATTTATCATAATAATTAAAAAAATCTGTTTGAGTTTTAGAAAATCAAATTCAGGCTTCACAACCAATACTTACTGCCTGTTTCTCTATGTCGAACGAAAAATTCGTTTCGTATAAATGTATGGAAAACAACAAATAAATTTAAAATTTTGTTTTTGTTTTCTATACATTTATTCGAAACGAAATTTTCGTTCGACATAGAGAAACAGGCAGTTAGTGATTTAATTTTTGACATATTTTAAATAAAATAATAATAAAAATTTCTTTCTGCATAAAATTGAAAAATAACAAAAGAAGTTTATAGGATTAAAAAGGTAAGCATTATATATTAGAAAACTCTCACTAGTGTTGCAGACATTACTAAATATGTAAGCAAGTTCCTACAAATGTCATAAAATGGAAACTTTTATCTAAAATATTTTAGTTCATACGATTTTAGAATTTTAAAGAATATAAAATTGGCTTCGGAAGAATTTTTTTCATGATGGTTGTTACTAGTTGTATGGATTTGTATGGATTCCTGGTGCGAAAGCAACGAAATAAAGGTAATACTATTTAGACTTACAATATTGCCAAAAAGAAAAAGAAATATATAAATGAGAATTTTTTTTAGATGCGGCATCAATCTGCTTTTGAATGCTTTGCATATATTGGATTTCTGGGTCATCAATAGTTGGATGTTGGGTCACCTTTTGTAGCACTGTCCATGTTATTTAGTTGCGTAGGAGAGCTTAACAACATTGCACAAAATATCATTGTTTACCTTGTGAAAAAGTGGTCAAAATCGCTAAAATATCTGTTCATTCCATGAATATATATATTGTATATTTTGGTTTATTTAAAATCTTGCATATTTTAAGAAATTTGTTTACCTTTTAATTATTCTACCTTTTACTTATTTGTTTTCCAATAAAGCAAGTTTCCAAACCAATTTATTTTTTCATTCACAATAGTTTAAAATTTTCTTAGTCATTGCATTGAATTATTTTTTTAAAAGACGAATGTGTACCAATAAATTTAATAATCACAACCGAATTGTAAGATAGTACTCGTAACCGACAAAATTCGTTTGGCCAAAAATTCGGTTGTGATAACGAATCTGTTTTCTCTGTGTATGCGGAAGAAGAGGAGCTGCACGTAAAAGTATCGAAGCGACACAGACGGTAAACAAAAAATTATGATTTGTTCGACAAATGTTCTGGCAAATGAAAACATAATGAAAAAATTGTGTGTGTTGCTCTGCCGACGTTTTGTTCTTGTGCAAACAAGAAAAAGGCTAGTGTTAGAAAAAAATGTTGTAGTCTCAAATGTCTAAATGAACGCGAATTTATGGAAGGTGACAACAGTTGCGCAAAAAACAATATGGCGAATTCATTTTTTTTTATATATGCAGTTTGACAGCTGTATCAACTAAAAATAATAATCAGCTGTTTAACTGAGGCTACCTTCGCACTGATTTTGACGTTTGTCTTGATAAAAATTTGTCTAATATAGACACTATGTTATTGGCGTCATCCCCTACATCTGTCAATATATGTTTTTTTGTTTTCTTCTAAGGTGTCCCAAATATAATAAAATTTGTTTCATTTATGGCTTTTTTGATACCGATAAGAAAATTATAAAAACACCCGTTTTTGTTTGAAATTATTCCTTGGGTTAATCTCTGGACATCCGATACTTTATCAAACCATCGCGAAATGAAACAGGTAGCAGCAGTTCTAAAAAACCACAATACGGCTAGTTCAATTTTTTTTATACGTGAAATTTGACACTTCAGCGGGTAAGCAAAAATTGTACTGAAGGCGAAATGAAACAGGTGACAACAATACTTCGATTCATAATTTTTTTATACGTGGAATTTGACACTTCAGCGGGTAATCAAAAATTGTGCTTATATGGAGTTTGAAAGTTCAAAATGCTAAAAATAAGTAATTAAGTGATGTCACCTATTTACATTCACGTTGCCCTTGATCTAAGAGTAACAAGAGTCGGAACTAAATGTGGTTTTACACTATAATACTTGGTATTAATACCAGAGTTTAATTTTCAATAATACATATCAACAAATGTATTAAGGAAAGTATTATCAAATGTCATATTTTTTATTTTCTTTATTAAAATATTTTTTAAATAATTACAAACGAAAAATTAAACAGAATAAATTACAAATCAAAATACAAACAAAGAAGTGTGTGGAAATTTGCTTCAAGGGATGTAATTACGTTTCAAACATTTCAAGATTTCAACATACAAGGTATTGAAGATAATTACACTATAATATATTTGAGAATATTTTTGGTATTAATACAAAGTATTACAGTGTAAAACCTCCTTAACTGTCAAAAACCTAAGTTGGTCATCAAAAACCTAACTCATGAAACAACAAAATACATGTGATCAAATACATTTTATTGTTGCAAAAAAAAAAAAAAATCTACAAAACAACAGTTTTTTTTTTTTTTAATTATCAATGAAGAGTTTCGCCTCTATATTTATACTTTCTGCTCTTGATGTTCTTCCAAATCATTTATGTGGTTTTCACGTTGTTTTATATGTTTTTTACCATGTTGTATTTGCTGTAGAGTTGGCATTACATTCAATGAATTCACTTTAGATTAAAATAAAGTTCATTAAACTTTAATGCATATAAAATTAGAATCAAATTAAATCTATTACATAAATTCTTAGCTAATGAAAAATAGATTTACATTAAAATTATGTATATAAAATATTTATGTTGTTTTGCACATAAAATTGATTATAAAAGTAATAAATGAATTAGTTTATTGGAAGTTATATAAGGGTGTATGCGATTTCAAGCAAGGAGTTTAATATTAAAACGTTTGTTTTATACAATTAAAAAAATAAAAGATGTCTTCTGTTATAAAAATGGATTTGGGTGATCCAAGTGAATTGGCCAAAATAAAAGCTTGGGAAGAGTTAAGAGAATCGCCAGAAAATATACGCAATGGCTTGAAAGAATTGAAAAAATTATTACAAGGTTTTGAATTTTGTTTTTTTAATTTAAAGTGAAAATAAAATTTAAATTAATTTCAATTTCCAGCTGAAACTGAATTAAACATACCCAACACTAATGATGAGTGGTTAATGAAATATTTAAGAGTTTGTAAATTTTATCCTGAAAGTGCTAGAGATTTGGTAAGAAATAGATAAATTATTACTAAACTCTATTAAACATGCAATTTACTTTATCTATTGTATTTTGAAATAGATAATACGTTATTATAACTTAAGGCATAAATATAAAGAAATTACAAATCTTTTATTGCCCAACAAATTGAAATACGTTTTTGATGCTAATTTAGTAACCATATTACCGCAAGGCGATCAACATGGACGTCGAATAGTGTTAACACTAGGTGGTAGTAAGTTTTGCCAATCAAACGTAATCTTTTTCCTAACGTAAGAGAGTCTAATTATTTTCAGAACCATGGAATTATAAAATTATACATCGAGATCATCTCTATGCCTGTGGTACCATATGTACTGATATTTTACAAATAGAACCGGAAACCCAAATAAATGGTATTGTCTATATTTTGGATTTAGAGGGTTTATCATTTTTCCAAGCCTTTGAATATTATCCATATGGCGTGCAACGTGCTCTGGACTATATACAGGGTAGTATACCGTTAAGAATGAAGGGTTTCCATATTGTCAATCAACCTAGCGTTGTTCAATCGATTTTTGCTGCTGCTAAACCATTTTTTAATTCAAAATATGCTAATCGTATACATTTACATGGTAAAAATTATAAGTCGTTACATAAATATATATCGCCGAAATGTTTGCCGGTATGTTATGGCGGTACCTTGAAATCGCAGTTAATGTATGCTCCTGAAACGTATGAATTGGTGGCATATTATCAGAAATATTTTGAAACATTACATAAGTATGGTTTTAAAATGGAATAAATTTGTATGTATATGGGTAGATTGTAATAATTTTTTTTTAATTGAACCGAGGACGCCTAAAAGAACACATAAATCATTTCACAATTATTTACAAAAAAATAATAAAAAAATAATAAAATTTTCTTAAAGAAAAAGCATTGCACAGTTTCACATTTATCCAATGTCTCACAATTATTATAAATGAAGATTTTTTTTTTTGCATTTATTTATCATATATAACTTTGAGTCTACATTAGACAAATTCTTATCAAGACAAACGTCAAAATCAGTGCGAATCTATACAAGATAGCCTTAGTTAAACAGTTGATTATTATTTTTGGTTGTTACAGCTGTCAAACTGCATATATAAAAAACATTACTAAATTCGCCATATTGTTGTTTTTGCACAACTGTTGCCACCTTCCATAAATTCGAGTTCATTTTGACGTTTGTCTTGATAAAAATTTGTCTAATGTAGACTCAAAGTTATGGAAAAAATACTTAAAGTATTGGAAAGTGTCTATAGCGCGAATTATTGATTTTCAAAGTTGCCACTTTTAAAAATATTTTAATTTTATTTACAACTTTTGTTAAGAAGTATGTTAACTTTAACTTCATATATCTCTGTAAATACTACAGATATTGATATGATTCTTTTTGGCATGTAATAACAAACGTATCTAAATTATTTTAATATAATTTGTTAGCTTAAAAAATCAATACTGAAAATATTGTCTTTTATTTAAAATAAATGATAAAATTAAAAATTTTATTTCTAATGAACTGGAACTAAAAAGTTCCAACGAGTTCCAATTTAAAAATACTATTTTTATATAAAAGAACATCTATAAAATTATATTTGAGAAAATTGGCTGCGACTTTTTGCGATCTTTTGAAATATTAGAAAAAAATATGCGGTACCTCACATCAGCAATTCTTGAATAATTATTAAAACATTTTAAGGTAATGGCTGAAATTTTGCTTTGCAAATATTACACAAAGATTGGTGTGATTAGATCTTGCCACCCCTACTTTTAAAATATCATTTATTTTAATAAAATTTACAAAAATATATCCGAAATTCATACAAATAAAGTAATTTTTTTTTCAGTATGGGGGTGGCAGTGATTCTACCTGCTCATTTTTAGTGGGTATGTTTACGGCTTTATATAATAACAGAATATTCAATTTCGGACCAATATCTCCAAAATTGGATTTTTTTGACGTTCTAAAAATATCAAATGTGACACTGTGCATTATCTTGCCTTTTAATAATTAAATACAGCTGCACGAAATATTAGTAAAAGAAAATTCTACTCAGAAAGCAGGTAACTTTTGTAACTAGTCGTCTTCACGTAACATAAAATATTTAACATTAACACTAACATCATGTTACTGAGATCGTTTAATTTGATGTTAATGTTAATTTTTTCGATGTTTAAACTCGGTTGTTAAAGAAAATGTTAAAAGAAACATGTTTAAACTTCGAAAAAAATAAATATTAACATCAAATTGAACGATCTAATAGCCTAATTCTATAACTTTCCGTACGTTCTGTTTTTGTACAGAAACGAAAACGATAACAGTAAATTTTTGTATTCTGTATCATTCGTTACGTATAACATTCCTAAAATATGTTAATATTACATTGATTACGTTTTGTCATTTAAAAAACCTTACACAATTGCCAGTTATTGGTGAACAAAAATAAAATAAATAAAACAAAAATAAATAAATCAAATTTGTTAAAAAATAGAAATGTTTTCAAGTGTGGGTATCGCTAATGTGGAAGAGGTAAGCGTCGAAAAAAGAATATTAAGGGAATATTATAATCCTTTGGATCTTCCTGAATTTGAGTAAGTACACTTAGCATACATGTAGCTTCCAAAACTAATAAAAATTTGTATTTACAGATTTGTCAAACACTTTCGCGTAAATAAAGAAATCTTTGTACATCTTTTGGAAAGAGTTTCACTACTACTCAGAGAAAGACAGCGTAAAACACGGATATCTCCAATAATAAAGGTTGCTGTTTTTCTAAATTTTTTGGGAACTGGAAGCTACCAGAATGGAGTGGGAAGTAGCTGGATCAATGCTGTATCTCAGCCAATGGTTTCACGTATAGTTAATGAACTATTGGATGTATTTCAGCAGCAGTTATGTACGATGTATATTCGCCTGGAAGATTCAGAATACGAGGAAAAAGTGGCAAAAGAATTTTTCTCACGTAAAAATAATGTCTCCTCCATTTGACCAAAAGCATTACTACTATAACAGAAAAGGATACTACAGCCTTAATGTGATGCTTGGACGTATTGTCTTATATTAATTCTGCTACAACTTGTATATAAATACAAATATTTATAGATCTGTGATCATTCGTTAAAAATTAAATATGTGGATGCTCGGTACCCAGGAGCAAATCACGACTCCTTCATATGGAGAAATAGCGATGCCCATGCTTTTTTTGATTCAAAATACCAACAAGGCAAAAGAAACACATGGCTTCTTGGTATCTATCTATCCTATCCTATCCTATCCTATCCTATCCTATCCTATCCTATCCTATCCTATCCTATCCTATCCTATCCTATCCTATCCTATCTATCTATCTATCTATCTATCTATCTATCTATCTATCTCTTAATTCTCAAACGTAATTTTAATGGAGATTCAGGATACCCCCTAGAGCCTTTTTTGTTGACTCCATATCCATAGCGTGTTGTGCTTTTCATAACAATTGTACCAATTTTAACTATAATCCCGAGGATTTTTTGGATTCAGCTTTGGAAACTGTGGAAAATGACGAACCCACTTTATTTGATTCAAACAATGATTTGAGTACAAGCTCAGTAGCAATTAATAAAAGAAATTGCCTAGCCAATTCACTGTTTAATAATTAATAAACTATTTTGATATTTCCATTATTTAATGGCTGTTTATTTTAATTTTTCTTTAAGAACATTTACCAAATCCAAAAGTATATTATTTTGGTTGTTGAGAATATTGTTTTGAGATGTTATAGTATGAATCAGTTTCTTTTGAATATTTACTTGCTCTTCGAGGAGGCTTATAGTTGAATGTTTTCTTTTTTTCGGTAGAATTGGTTTTGCTGTGTGTTGCTTATTTGTATTTGATGTAATTGGATTAGGAGTGGGTTGTTGAACGGAAAACTTTTGTGGGTGTTGAGGTGTAGAAGATTGTAAATTATTGTATGGTAGACTAACAGTGGGGTTTTGAATTGTTGAGTTTGCTTGTTTCAGAGAAAGGCCAAACGCTGATCCTTCTGGAGATGAACTAGTTTTCATCGAAAGTAAGGATTCAACACTTTCTTCATAACCATTCAGTTTTATTTGGGAAAATGATCCACCTCCGGTTTTCTGCAATAAATATTTGTTTTCGGCCGACTTTCTTTTAGTTCTTAACTTTAAGTCGGACCAAACCTATAAAAATACGATTAAATATTTGTTCACGAAAACTACTGAAACTAGTGTCTTACTTTTTTCCACTCTGAAGCAGATCTTGTAGGGGGTCCAATGGCATTAAGTATGAATGCTGTCTCTTCCCAGAATTGATCAACTTGAATTTTGCTGGACCCAAAAACTGGTACCCCACGACCTACCGATGGGTTCTTACTAATTTCTAAGACCAATACCTCAAATTGTTCGGTTGTAGTTTTTTTATTCTTTAAAATAGATATTATCTTTATCTAAATGTACAAATATAACCAAAATAATTAATTTACCATTTCTTTTTGCAAAATCGTTTCAAGTTTTTGAAAATAATTCCTTATCACTCTTAGAATAGCTATCGTTAGAATTGACAAATACATTTTTTTAACATTGCTTATGAAATATGATTTTCTATTATAGTTACGTATTTTACGGTAATAACAGACTTTCATTATGTTAAATAAAATAAACTGTTTATGGAATACAAAATTGAAAAAAATTATGTTATTGACGATAACAGATCGAACGTTTGAGTTACAGAATTAGGCTATAAATTTATTATTAACATGATGTTAGTGTTAATGTTAAATATTTTATGTTAGGTGAAGACGATCTAACTAACAAAAAGATAACGCCAGGACCAATGCGAATTCAAACAGATGATGTCACTTAATCAGCTGATTATTTTTAATCAGAAATTTTGCTTACTCACTGAAATGTCAAACACCAAGTATAAGAAAATTAATGAATTCGCCTGTTTAATTTCGCCATGGCCAGGACGAAAATTTTGACAAACAATATCATAAAAGAAGTAAATTTTAATTTGAGCTGGAAACATCGATACCTTTCATTTTGGAGCCAGCTAAATGTACATGACTTTTTTTGTACTATCCAATGACTATTGATCACGTTTATTTTTTTTTTTTTTTTAGCTTGAAAATGCAATAAAACCCACAGTGCCATATATTTTTGATTATACCATGCATATAGTACAATATTTATTTATAACTAATACATTTTATATACAATGTTAAATTCTACTACAAAACAAAGTTCAATTTATTTTTAATAAATGTAATTAAATGACATATTTTATTTAATAATCATTTGTGTAAATATAGAATTGGAGGGTTCAAAAATATTCCTAGCTACCACATACAAAAATTAAATAAACTCCAATAAAACTATTTAAAAACCTAATAAACATATTTAGTTTATTAAAATAATTTCCACGGAGCACTCTTATTCAAAGAAAATATAATCAATATTAAAATGTTAAATAAGGATCCAATTATAAGCAACATGTCGCCTGAAATAAAATGTGGTGATCTTATATTAAAATTGGAGTTAGAAGAACCTAGTGAAAGTCTTAAAGAAAAAGCTTTAAACGAATTAAGAGAAACACCCGAAAATATTAAGAACGGTTTAAAAGAATTTAGAAAATTATTAGAAGGTGATTTAAAATTGTTTGAAATGTTAAAGTGATTAATAGAAAAATATTCATTAAATCATTTACAGCTGAAACCGATTTAAATATAAACGAGTATGATGAAGATTGGTTAATAAAATATTTGAGAGTTTGTAAATATTATCCAGAAAGTTGCAGAGATTTAGTAAGATTTATACAAAATTATTTAACTTAAATAAAAATATACCTTTTACTCTTAAAGAAATAATTTTTCAAGTTTGTTATAAAAATTTAATAAATTTTCTAAACATTTGTTAAACTAAGTATTCCTCACTATTCTTACATCTCAGATTCGACGTTATTACAGTCACCGTCAAAAATATGAGGATGTAACCAATCTCTTAATACCCTCAAAATTGCATCAATTATTCAATAATAATTTGGTATCCATATTACCTCAACGTGATCAATATGGTCGGCGTATTGTTATAACACTACATGGCCGTAAGTAATGCATAATAATTTAACAATACCTTACTTTTTTTCTTTTTTTTCCCAGAGCAATGGGACCATAAACTTATATCCCAAGATTATCTCTTTAGTGGTAGTATTTTATGCAGTGATCTCTTGCAAAGTGAACCGGCTACCCAAATAAATGGTATAGTCTATATAATTGATATGCAAGGTTTAACACTGGGTCGTGCTTTACAGTTGACACCCTATAGAAGTAAACGTTGTGTAGACTATATACAAGGTAATACTCCTGTAAGAGTTAAGGGTTTTCATATAGTCAATCAACCAAAAATATTTGAGCCAATTTTTGCTGCCATCAGACCATTTTTTAATAAGAAATATGGAAAACGTATACTATTACACGGATCAAATTGGAAGTCTCTACATCAGTATATATCACCTGAATGTCTGCCGGAATGTTATGGTGGTACAATGAAATCGGAATTATCATATGGTCGTGAAACGTACGAATTATTATCGCACTATGAGAAACATTATCATAGTTTGCAAAATGGACTTATTTAAGGAAAAACTTATTTGTAAATTTATATTAATTTCATATACACACATATATAATTACTGCAAACGAGGAAATATGTATATAATATATAACATTTTATAATATTATCACTCTAATAAAAAAAATAATAAATATTATGCGTAGAAAACATATAGCCCTATTCTATAACTCAAACGTTCGTTTTGTTAACGTTAATAACATGGATTTTTTAAAATTTGTATACCATAAGGTAATTATTTTGTTTTACATAACGAATGTCTGTTTTTAACATAAATTACGTTATTTTAACAGTAATTAATGAATTAAAAGTAAATTAGAATGAATTTACATGTTAACTTCAACGATAGCTATTGTGAAGGTGATGAGTTTATTTTTGCTTAAAATATTGCCAAATTAATAAAAATTTGGAGGAAAATGGTGTTATTATTTATGCACGAGTATATTGAATCAAAATTAATATGATTTACAAAAAAGAGCATTGTTTCGATGTTGTGGTCAATTGTGGACCGACACTCATAAAATTATAATTATTGATCACAAAAGATGTAATTTTGCTAAAAAAATTTCTGTTACTAGATATGAGAAATTTTTTAGTATATTTTGAAAATAAACTAACTGATGTTCATCTGGTGGTTTTCTACCCTTGTAAATTTTGTCTCAGCATTTTTAAGAATAATTTGATAAAACGTATTATATGTAGGTAAATAATTATACAAATAAGTAGTTCCAAAATAACGACACCATATATCACACAGAGACTACGCAATGGACATTCGCAACAAACGTTTTAAAAGTATAGTTAATTTACGAATATAATAACCATGAACTTCCCCGTATTTTGGGAACTTACATTACGTAATCGCTGTATGAGATATGTTAAACAACAGTTCCATTGTTGCTGAAAGTGTAGGAGAACCCACGGCATAATCGATTTTGTCTGGAGTTTATCATTTGGTCATGGAAACCACTCCAGAAGAACGACAATATGTATTACAAAAGGACGTTCCCAATAAAAGGTTTAAGTACATGAGTATTCTTGCACTGACCACCAAACTCAAACAATTCTATAATTTTTTTCTTATGGGGATTTCTGTAGTCATCTGCTTATGTCAATCAGCCAATTATTTCTAGAACTGGTAATATCGTGTTTGACATGTTCCTCAGTACTAACTTTTTATGATTTTAAATCATAGAATAATAAAATCCATAATAAACATTTTTATTTTTTATTGTTTTTAAAATGTTTGCAATTTTTCATATATTTTTTATTTTTATTAAAAAAAAAATGACAACTGTCATTCAATTGAAATATTTATATTATTAGCATATTAAAAATATTTAATTTTTTAGAATATAGTATTGCTAAAGTCAACCCTAAAAACAACAAAATTTTTTACTGGCAATTTTACAAAATTTTTAAAATGACATAACGCAATCAGTGTAATAATAACATACTTTATTAATGTTAAAAGTAACGAATGATACAGAATACTAAAAATTACTGTTAACGTTTTCGTTTCTGTACATTAGCAGAACGAACGAAAAGTTATAGAATTAGGCTAATAATTTCGTATTTTATTTAATTTATACCCAGCAAAAAAATAACTGAAAAAGTCATGATTTTAACATTGTGTTGTCATTGGAAAGAAGTACTTAGTGGTGAAAAAGAGCTGCAGAAGTTATTTTTTTAACCCATGGTTGTCATTGGTAGGATGTTATTCTTTTATGCTTCTTGTTCATTTCTTTTGAAGTACTTCCCTTAAAACTATGTTTATACATTTTTTTTTAACAAAACTTCTGTTTTAGATTTATTAAAATATAATAAAAATGCTTTAAAATTTGTAAAATTTTAATTTTTTACTTATATAGTTAAAGTTTTGTGACAAAAAGGGGGCTGATATTGTTGTTCGTACAGCATTTCTGCATGATCCCGAAGTACCGTCCGAATATAACCCGATATCCGCTCTTTAACATAGACACGTGTCATAGTTGTTACTAATTGTATTTTATCTAGTTTGCATCCGTAGTTAGTCGAACTCAAAGCTTTCGAATTCTTTGGAGTCCGAAGTAGTTTGCATTCGTATTTAGCCGAACTCAAAGCCTCCGAATTCTTTTGAGTCCGAAGTAGTTACTATCGTACTTTGCATTTGTAATTAGCCGAACTCAAAGCCTCCGAATTCTTTTTAGTCCGAAGTAGTTTGCATTCGTAGTTAGCCGAACTCAAAGCCTCCGAATTCGTTTGAGTCCGAAGTAGTTACTTTCGTACTTTGCATTCGTAGTTAGCCGAACTCAAAGCCACCGAATTTTTTTGAGTCCGAAGTAGTTTGCACTCGTATTTAGCCGAACTCAAAGCTTCCGAATTCTTTTGAGTCCAAAGTAGTTTGCATTCGTAGTTAGCAGAACTCAAAGCCACCGAATTCTTTTGAGTCCGAAGTAGCTTGCACTCGTAGTTAGCCGAACTCAAAGCCTCCGAATACTTTTGAGTCCGAAGTAGTTACTTTCGTTCGTAGTTGTGTCCAAAGTAGTGTGCATTCGTAGTTAGCCGAACTCAAAGCCTCCGAATTCTTTTGAGTCCGAAGTAGTTACTTTCGTACTTTGCATTCGTGGTTAGCCGAACTCAAAGCCAGCGAATTCTTTTGAGTCCGAAGTAGTTACTTTCGTACTTTGCCTCCGAATTCTTTTGAGTCCGAAGTAGTTACTTTCGTTCGTAGTTGAGTCCGAAGTAGCTTGCACTCGTATTTAGACGAACTCAAAGCTTCCGAATTCTTTTGAGTCCGAAGTAGTTTACTTTTGTAGCTAGCCGAACTCAAAGCTCCCGCATTCTCTTAAGTCCGAATTTATTATTTTTGTATATTTATCGAACTTGAGAATTTCCGAATTCTTCTCAAGAGCGAAGTAGTTTTGCCACTTCCGAAAACCGGACAAACACCAGTATTAATAATAAGAAACCCGTATTCTATATTTTACTAGTTTCCTTTTTCCCTTTCACCGCACTATCGCTTCACCGAATCAACGCTTCGCCGTATCAACGTTTCACCGTATTATTGTTTCACCGTATCAACGCTTCAACGTTGATACGGTGCAACACTGCAACACTTAATTTGCAGTCCGCACGAGCCTTTTTCATGCTCGCACATTGAACAAAATGTTGTGCGCACATGCATTTGGATAGTGTGGACCCAAGTTGTTCTTGTTCGCAGACCGTTGTTCGCACAATTGTTCGAGCAACCATGTCTGCCATCAAACGTCATTTTGTATGCAGAAGAAGAGGCACTGCATGTAAAAGTATCGAAGCGACACAGACGGCAAACAAAAAATTATGATTTGTTCTGCCCACTGAAAACCAAATGAAAAAAATTGTGTGTGTTGCTCTGCCGACATTTTGTTCTTGTGCGAACAAGAAAAAGGCTAGTATAGACGGTACGTCATCGTCTCGACTTACCCTCGTATATCACCGCTGAAATATCTGAACCACCGTAGCATTAAGTAGATTTAAAAAGTTTAAGGTTTCATAAATAAAAGCCTTGTTTTTCTATTACCATCTAAGGAAATACTTGTGTTTTTATTTCCAAACGAAGCAGACCTTTGAAACGAACCTGGACAGACTGAGTCATACCTCGGCTGGAAAACTAAACTGCATTACAAATTATTTATTTATTTATATATTTTTTATTTATTTATTCCACTATTTTCTATTTCACTATTTTTTCAATCATCCAAAAACATCAACTTTCCCTTTAAAATTTAAAATGTAATGATCGGATCACATTATTTAAACATTTTTAGTCGTGCGACTTTTGAAGTCTAACATTTTATTTGGCGGACAGGTGTTCGCAATGATATAGTTTTGACCTAATTTCATTAAAATATTTTCCTAATTTTTAAAGTTATACTTATACAATTAATTCATTGATATAAAATACATAATTACACAATTTAATTAGCTGAATTTTTACAATAATATTTGTTTTTGTTTTTTACTTTTCTATGAAAAAAATAAAAATAACATTAATAAATATTCAAACTTATTAAATAAATTTGTTGAATTTTAATTAAGTTCCATTTTTTTTAACACAAATAAAAGCAAATTCTTTAGCAAATTAAAAACTAGTACGTTTAAGAAATTTAAAACCTTCGGTTCAATAATTCCTATAGAAAAATGTAAAATTTGTACAAATAAAGAAATAACATAGAATAGTAAAAAACAAAATGTCGTGTGAAATAAAATGTGATGATATGATATTGAAATTGGACTTGGGAGAACCCAGTGAATATGCCAAAGAAAAAGCCGTAGATGAACTAAGAGAAACAGAGGAAAATATTAATCTTGGCTTAAAGGTTTTAAGGGATCTTTTAAAAGGTGGGTAAAGGAAGAAATCATATTTTGTATTTGGAGGCAAAGATCATATTTAAATAAGTATATTTTCATTTTATTGCCTTCTACCTGAAGTAATTTATTTTTAATTTTACTTTTAGAGAACTCTGAATTAATTTTTCCCCTTGATGACAATGCCTACTTGTTGAGTTTTTTAAGACGTTGTAAATTTTATCCTAAAAGTGCCTATAAATTGGTAAATTTAAAAAGAACGTTTTTATAAAAATTTGATTACAATTTAATACTTTTACAGATTGAACGTTATTATCATTTTCGTTTGAAATATTCGGAAGTAACACAATTTCTTAATCCCAAAAAGCTTCAGCATGTCTTTGAACACAATCAGGTTTCTATAATGCCACAAAGGGATCAATTTGGTCGACGTATTATAACCATGATATCAGGAGGTAAGTCGACATGAATAAATTTCACTTTGTCTTCATTAAACCTCATTCTTCACTTGTCCACCCTCAGAAAAATGGAATCACAAACTTTTACATCGTGATGATTGTTTTCGTGCCACCATTTTATGCTGTGAAGCCTTACAAATGGAACCAGAGACCCAAATTAATGGTATTGTTTTGATTATGGATTGTAAGGGTACATCCATCAGTCAAACCTTCGAAATGACACCGGCTTTTATGAAACGCATGGTCGACTATGTACAATCTGCTATACCATTAAGAATTAAAGGTTTTCATTTTATTAATGTACCCAGTATTTGTAAATCTCTCTTTAAAGTGGGTAAACAATTTCTAACGCCTAAATCCCGCAGTCGTTTAATAGTTCATGACCACAATTTGAAGTCTTTACAACAATATATAGCTGCAGAATATTTACCCCTATGTTGGGGTGGTACATTGAAATCGGAAATTGCTTATGGTCCCCAGACATATGAGTTGTTAAGGCAGTTTGAAGAGTATTTTGAAAAATGTCAAAAGTATGGTTATGTGGGAGGAGAGAAAAAATTGGTCGATAAAAAATAAAGAGATAAAGAAAACTAGATTTTAAAAGTGTTATATATATATATATATATATATATATATATATATATATATATATATATATATATAAAGAGATAAAGAAAACTAGATTTTAAAATAGTTTTATATATATATATATATATATATATATATATATATATATATATATATATATATATATATATATATATATATATATATATATATATATATATATATATATATATATATATATTAATTTAAAATGCTAAAGATAATTTTTAAACAGAAGGAATGTTTTTTTATATATTTTTTAACTAAAGGAGTTTATTTTGTAAAACTATATTTTCTAATTTTTAATAATTTATTATTTGATATTAAAAATTAAAATATTTTTTGGCATTTAAGCTATTTTTAGAATTGTACGATTTTTTATTTTCTTTTGCTTTCTTAACTTTGAGTCTACATTAGAGAAATTTGTATCAAGACAAACGTCAAATTTTTGTTTGAGTTGCAGATAATTTTTTATCTCTATCAATTATAGGAGAAAACGTATGTCATAATAAACCATGCAAAAAGTACCAACAACAATCAAGATGGCGTCTTTTACCAAGCATTATCAAGACAACGTTGTCAGAGCTCGAGCGCTGACAATTTTCTTTTAACACTGCAATAATACTGACAAATTCAGTCTACATTAGACAAATCTTTATCTTGATAAAATTTTGACGTTTGTCTTGATAAAAATTTGTCTAATGTAGACTCAAAGTAAAGCCCAAATTACATTAACGCGTAGTCAGCAACAGTATCAGCAAAAATGATCAGCTATTCAGCTGTAATTACATTTCAGCGAAGGCAGCAGTGTTGCCAGAACTTTTATAGAAAAAAGTGCTAAATGACTGTTAAAAAGGTGCAATTCTGTACAAAAAGGTCCTACATTTTTAATAATGTAATTGGAATAAACATTTTTGTTATTTATGCACATATTCACTATTTTTAATTTGTTTAAAAAATTTATATGCGTAGTGGTCGTAATAGTCCTACCTCTAAGGGATGAAATCAATTCAGAATACCTTGCTATCTTCATCTGTCCATACTTATGAACGTAATAACATTGTTTTTGCACCACAGTAAATTACATAAGTATAGCCCAAATTACAATTGCGCGTAGTCAGCAGCAGTGTGAGCTGACATAATCAGCTGATAATTTAGAAAGCACTGTCTATTATGATGTTGATTACATTTGGTCAGCAGCAGTTTGCAGTGCTGTTTCATTTAGCCCTGTTTCTAAATTCACTGCGCTGCATTCAGATTGAGAGCGAGACAAAGAAAGTGAGCAAATAAATGAGAGGCTAAAATACACAAGTAGAACAAAGATAGATGGTGGTTGTAAATTGTGGCTGCCTACGCTGAATTGTAATTATAACGGCAGCAACATGTTGTACTGACAGTGATCAGCTGATAATTTTTGCTGATACTGTTGCTGACTACGCGCTATTGTAATTTGGGCTTAAGTTATCAGCTGATTATGGCAGCACACACTGCTGCTGACTACGCGCTAATGTAATTTGGGCTTACTTGTTTTTATTAATTTTTATTGATTTTTTTTATATTTTAGAGATTTTTGTAATTTGCAAATTTTTTATTTGACATTTTGAAGTTAGCAGTTTTTGGTATTTATTATTTGATTGTAGAATTTGATGATTTCAAGTTGCCATTTAAATGTTTGATATTTAACTATTTTTTATATCGGCGATTTTTTGCTTTCTCAGCGTTATTTATTTGAACTATCTTGTAAATGTTTTATTTTTTTTTTGTTTGTTTTTGACCTCTAAAAAATTAATGGTGAGGTTCTAGAACGAAATACCAGGGTATCCCACGTCGATCCAAGTGGAGTCCTAGTCGACCTATATCTTCATATAGGATGCTGGAAAGCTTAAATCCTTTTGCCTCAAATTGAGTTTAATGGTACTCCTCCAGTATAGATGAGTTTATATGATCTCCACCAGGGTATATCCAAATAAAATAAAAAGAACGCGGTCAGTATAAACGACGCATAACTTTAACAGTTAAGCCCAAATTACAATAGCGCGTAGTCAGCAACAGTATCAGCAAAAATTATCAGCTGATCACTGTCAGCACAACATGTTGCTGCCGTTATAATTACAATTCATCGTAGGCAGTCACAATTTACAACCACCATCTAACTTTGTTCTACTTGTGTATTTTAGCCTCTCATTTATTTGCTCACTCTCTTTGTCTCGCTCTCAATCTGAATGCAGCGCAGTGAATTTAGAAACAGGGCTAAATGAAACAGCACTGCAAACTGCTGCTGACCAAATGTAATCAACACCATAACAAACAGTGCATTCTAAATAATCAGCTGATTATGGCAGCACACACTGCTGCTGACTACGTGCTATTGTAATTTGGGCTTTATGCGTGGTAATACAATGTACCGGTGCGAGCGAGACGCAAAATTCTACTTTGCGACTTCCTTCTGGTTTAATACGTCTTGTACTTAAATTTCTTTTTCAATTTGGGGATATTTTACTTTTGAACATAGTGAAATAAGAAAGTTACCTCATAAGCACAGCTGATTTTATATTTTTTTCATGTGCGTCACCTTGCGAAACTGTAAAATTTTTTTTGTACATATTCGTATGTTATAATTTTTGCCGCGTTTATTTGCGGTGTACACAAGCCTTTTTCTTGTTTGCACATTAAACAAAATATTGTGCTCACATGCATTTGGTTAGTGTGGACCAAACTTGTTCATGTTTTGTTCTGGTTCCCTCACCGTTGTTTGTACAATTGTTCGAGCAACCATGTCTGCCATCAAACGTCATTATGTATGCTAAAGAAGTGGCGCTGCACGTAAAAGTATCGAAGCTACACTGAAGGCAAACAAAAAATTATGATTTGTTCGACAAATGTTCTGTGTGTGTGTGTTGCTCTGCCGATAATTTTTTTTTTTTTTTTATAAATGGAGTGTGACACTTCAGCTGGTAGGCAAAAGTGAAGTTTGAAAGTTCCAAGTACTAAACAAATAATCATCCGATTAACCCTGAAAGGCTAATTTTTTTATTGTAACCAAAATAATGTTGAAAATTTTCCAAAATTGATCATTTTGAATTATTTAATTTGTATATAAATTAATTAATAAAACTTTACTACCAAAAATTCAGTTTTGAAAATAGTGCATTATTTAGTAAAAAACGACATCACTGAAAAATGCGTCGTCGATTCGACGAAGTGTAGCCTTGCAGGGTTAAGGAAGGTCACCTGTTTGAATTCGTTTTGACCTGATTCTTATATAAATGTCTTCCTTGAATACTGATTTAACGATCATAAATGTCTTTATAATAAAAATAATAAGTCAAAAATTTTCGAACTAATTCGGTACAAATACTAACAATTTCTCTGTTACCACTCCATTGTTTTGTTGCTGTAATGAGAAGAAGCAAGGACAGGCCAACGAATGCAATGTATTTTCTTAGGAAAGGAAGAATTCTTTTCCAAGAGCATTCGTTCATGTATATTTCTGTGTTAATGGAACCATTTTTTATGAATAAAGTGCTTTTTTCCCCATATGCATATGGCTTTCCAAATCAAAAAATTTCTTTAGAATTGTTATTTCTTTGATACACGATATTTTTCTGCCAACATAGAATTCCTGGCCAGGAAGTTGAAAAAAGTCAGCCTGTACGAAAGTTTCATCATTTATAATATGTATACTAATAATAATTATGAAAAAACCGTCTGAAGTACTTTCACTTTATTTTTTTTACCTCCAAACTATGGCTTGCGTTTCTGTTAGGATTTTTTATTTTTTTTTTTTTTTGTACTTTATACGTCTTCAGGGTAGATTTCCATTCAACTTTTTGATAAAAATTTAAAGCAATTAACTTTTTGGGACACTTTTCATCCAGAGATGAGGGGATTTTCTCTCAAAATCCTTTCTATTTTGTCTGAGACCTACATTCTGAAGATACTATTTTTCTTCCACTACCAGGTCTCCATGTATTTTGCGACACAACTGCCTTCCTAGCAATTGTTTTTTATGACCGATTTAAGATTTCATGAAAAATTTGAATTATGTGTTTAGGTGTATTTTGTTCAATTTCCATTCTTGTTTCAAAATCTGATAAAGTGAAAGAAAAATCTGTTTAAACACATGGCAACATTGGATATGTAGTGTTACACAGTTCTAGCGCTACCAGACTGATTTAATATCACCTTTAAAGCCCAAATTACAATAGCGCGTAGTCAGCAGCAGTGTGTGCTGCCATAATCAACTGATAATTTAAAACGCACTGTTTGTTATGGAATTAATTACATTTGGTCAGCTGCAGTTTGCAGTGCTGTTTTATTTAGCCCTGTTTCTAAATTTACTGCGCTGCATTCAGATTGAGAGCGAGACAAAGGGAGTGAGTAAGTAAATGAGAGGCTAAAATACACAAGTAGAATAAATGTAATTATAATGGCAGCAACATATTATTCTGACAGTGAACAAACAGCTGATAATTTTTATTGCTACTGTTGCTGACTACGCGCTAATGTAATTTGGGCTTAACTCTATTTTGATTTAAATCGATTAAACAATTTTTATTTTTATTAAAACCAGTACGAATATTACTTTTTCCCCCAACTCACAGAGAAATATATTTATTAAGAACAATAAACCCTACAATACAGAAACAACATTTTAATTACAAAAACAAAATGAGTACTTTTAATATAATAAATAAAAATTCTCTTTTTGCAACACATAGAGAGTAGTACGTATTTGTGTTTTATGTATGTAAATTTTGCATATCATGTTCAATGTGCACATTTCTTTTTATTACTTTTTAGTTTATATTTACAATTCTTCGCAATTGCAGTTCCCTTTTATAAAGGAACTTTATAAAAAAAATATAATTGTTTTATTAAAAAAAGATCGATATTAAAAGTTGTTATATCTACACAAGTAAGTTGACAATTATTTAAAAATTCTTGGAAAATCTGTTATAACAGATTAAAAAAAAAAAAAAAAAAAACAAATGGGTACAATTGTTAATATCAGGTTATTTACATGACATCATATTAGTGAATTCATAAATATTAAACAATTTCATATTAATTAAGTACATTTAAATAAGTACACAAGACTTTGAATTTAAGCTGACGTTTCATTTGTAAACGAGAAGTATTATTCATAATAATAAAATTAACTTAGTTTTTAAAATAAATATTGTGGTTGTGGTTGAAAGTGCAAGTTCTTAATAAAAATAACAGTTTTTATAGATTTTACTTTAAAAGTGTTGAAGTATTTGGTTATAAATTGTGAGGCAAAATTTTATTTTATATAGTGTTAGGAATAGTATATTTTTAATAAAATCTTTTTGCCAAAAGTACACAGTCATGTTTAAAACAAAATACAGTGACTACTTTGCAAAAAAAGTATGTAATTTATTTCATTTTAAATTAAGTTTAATAAAATAAAAAATATTTACTTAAACAAGTTTTAAACAAAATAAACAAATTCTCTTCAGATATTAGCTTTTGGCGATAAGAGATAGTAAATTCTATATGACAAGTCCTTGGAAAAACCTGTATTTTGTTTTCTATTTATTTTTTTTTTTTTACTTTTTTGTTAACATTTTATGATATTTATTTGCTTAGTGTAACCACTGTGCTTCACTCGTGTGATTTTTTTCCTTCAAATAACAACACTTTAAAAACCACGTAAACAAACAATTATTGTTTACAAATGCAAAACGAATAGGTCTCTTACTTTTGCGTTCTCTTCAAGAAAAAAACTACAGACACAGATGCCAGATCAAAAATTTTAACAGAAATATTTGACGAAATAACGGCATAATTATTACTTTGAGTCTACATTAGACAAATTTTTATCATGACAAACGTCAAAATGAACCCGAATTTATGGAAGGTGGCAACAATTGTGCAAAAACAACAATATGGCGAATTCATTAGTGTTTTTTATGTATGCAGCTTGACAGCTGTAATAACCAAAAATAATAATCAGCTGTTTAACTGAGGCTACCTTGTATAGATTCGCATCGATTTTGACGTTTGTCTTGATAAAAATTTCTCTAATGTAGACTCAAAGTTATAATTCAATATAATCCATAGCGCAGGGTACACTGAACAGGTATAATTGTCGGCCCAGCTGATTTTGTTTTTGTGTATGAGATCTGCCAAAGTTTGTTTACGTTTTATTGTTTACATATAGTAACAAAAAAATAAAATTGTATATTGCAATGTATTTTAATCAGTTATTTTTGACACATAAACTACACAAAAGAGGGGCAAAAAGTTGGGTTGTTGTGTTTGTTGCCGCGAGATTATACCTGTTTAGTGTACCCTGCCATAGCGTAATTAGAAAGTGCTAGCACATCTACAAAAACAACATTTGCTTGTACTTTGTTAGTGTAAAAATACTGAACATAATGACAGACAAGTCGAAACTAAAGCCCAAATTACAATAGCGCGTAGACATCAGCAGTGTGTGCTGCCATAATCAGCTGATTATTTAGAATGCACTGTTTGTTATGGAGTTGATTACATTTAGTCAGCAGCAGTTTGCAGTGCTGTTTCATTTAGCCCTGTTTATAAATTCACTGCGCTGCATTCAGATTGAGAGCGAGACAAAGAGAGTGAGCAAATAAATGAGAGGCTAAAATACACAAGTAGAACAAAGCTAGATGGTGGTTGTAAATTGTGGCTGCCTACGCTGAATTGTAAATTTAACGGCAGCAACATGTTGTGCTGACAGTGATCAGCTGATAATTTTTGCTGATACTGTTGCTTACTACGCGCTATTGTAATTTGGGCTTAAGAGAATGCTAAAAACGCCTTAATAAGCTTCTAGAGTATCAAAAAAACTGAATCACTAAATATTTGGAAAACCTAGATGCAATACCGTATTCAAATTACTCATTATGGCGAGCTACAAAAAATTTAAAAAGACCGGTTTTAAGCAGACCTCCTCTACGTAATACAAATGGAGGTTGGGCAAGAAATGACAGCGAAAAGGGGAATCTATTCGTTAGTCATCTAAAGAATGTATTTACCCCAAATTTATCAGATGACATAATAGAGTTGCCACCAGTTGTACCCCATTATAGAGCAGTTGGACCCCTTTGTTTTGAGATTCGAGAGATCGAGAAGGCTATTGATGATTTAAACTCCAAAAAAGCCCCTGGTATTGATAAAATCAGTAATAAGATGCTTTTGGAGCTACCCCGGATAGCGTTAAAAATAATACTTTTTATTTTCAACGCTATATTACGCCTTGAACACTATCCACCGGAATGAAAGGTTTCGTTGATTACTATGATACCTAAGCCAAGAAAAGATCACACTAAAGTAGAATCGTATAGACCCATCAGCCTGTTATCAAATATATAAAAGCTGTTCGAGAAGCTATTAATGATCAAGTTGAACTTAATAACGAATCGAACTGATTGCATCCCGAATCATCAATTTCGTTTTAGAAGAAAACATAGCACTATTGAACAAACACACAGACTTGTTAATGTTATATCCAAGGCTTTTGAAGAAAAGAAATTTAGTTCTGCTCTATTCATCGACGTTTCGCAAGCTTTTGACAAGGTATGGCACGAAGGCTAGTTATATAAAATGAGACTAAATTTACCCACAAACACACATAAGCTATTTGAAAGCTATTTAACTCAACGGAAGTTTATTCTTAAAGAAGGAGACTTCCTAAGTTCACCCCAGTCTATAGCAGCAGGCGTACCGAAGGGAAGCATACTGGGTCCTTTTTTATACTTAATATTTACCTTTGATATGCCAACAAATAGTAAAACCAATATATCAACATTTTCAGACGACACAGCTATTCTAGGCGTTCATGAAAAACCCCAAGAAACATCTATACTCCTGCAAGATCATGTATCTGATCTAGAAACATGGTTAAATCAATGGAAGATAAAAGTAAACGAGCAGAAATGCATACACATAACCATAGAAAACAACTAGAATTCCAACTTGCTCACAAAAAACCTAACTCAACTGTCAAAAAAACCTAACTCTTTGTATGTGTTAGTAAAATTTTCTACAGAACAAATGTATACGTGTGAAGAGAATAATTTTTTGTTGCTGAGCGAATGAAAAGAGTTGAAGTTCTAGTTGTTTTCTATGCACATAACCCTCACATTGAGGAGAGAATCATGTACAACAATTCGAATAAATAATCAAGTTATATCTCAACATACGGAGGTATGCATCTAGATCGACGCCTTACATGGAAAACGCATATTGAAGCAAAGTTAACCCAAATGAAGTTGAAAGCTCTGAGATTAACTGGCTCATTGGAAGAAATTCTAAGCTGAGTTTAGACTGTAAATTATTGCTTTACAACACAATTCTAAAGTCAATATGGTGCTATGGCATTCAATTATGGGGCACGGCTTCAGCTTCTAATGTTGAAAAAATTCAAAGGAGCCAAAATAAAATTTTAAAAACAATTACATCTGCCCCATGGTATGTAAAAAATTCGAATATCCATAAAGATCTCGGCGTACCTCTGGTAACTAACGAAATAAAAAAGCACGCATTAACATACCTAAAAAAGCTTGAAACACACCCAAACCCACTTGCTCGTAATATATTAAGAAGTAATGGCCACATACGCTTAAAAAGAAGAAATACGTCAGATCTAATAAATTTTAATTTTTTAGGTTTAAGATTTGAATACTTATTGTTAGTTCTATTTTTAAGAAGATTCAATAAATAAATATAAATATTAAAAAAAAAAATTAATGACAAAATGCTATGAACAGAAAATGAGAGTATGAAGTAGAGAAAGAGTAAAAAAACTCGAAAAATGTTTGCATATGAATACAAAAACAATTTGACAGTTCGGCGAGATATGTCAATGAAAAAATTATAAAACACCTGTTCTTACGACTATACTATATAATTATACTATGATATATTCCTAAAAGGAAAATTCAATCAGGTTACCTCACTTCATCAGCCTATTATCTTTATTTTTGTACTTAGTACTGTTAAATTCCATATAACCACAAATTATGCTTTCCCGCTGAAGTCTCAAACTCCATATATAAAAAAAAATTATGAATTCGCCGTATTGTTTTTGTAGAACTGCTGACACCTGTTTTATTTCATCATGACTGTTGCTTCTTCAGAAGCAACAAAACGGCGAATTGACTAATTTTTTTATACATTGAGTAGGTCACAGTCATGGCGAAATAAAACAGGTGCCAGCAGATCTACAAAAACAACAATACATCGAATTCATACATTTTTATACATGGAGTTTGAGACTTCAGTGGTTAACAAGAAGTATTATTCATAATAATAAAAGTAGCTTGGATTTTAATATAAATATTGTGGTTGTGGTTAAAAGTGCAAATTCTTGAAAAAAACAGTTGTCATGAATTTCAACACTTTTAAGTATTTCTTTATAAATATTTCAGAAGACTATAAAACTATGTTATGAGGAAATTTTTTTTTTTTATTTAAAAGCGTGATGACTCTTTTTTGGCCAAAATTACTTTCAATATATATTTCATAATATTTGTAAGTTTTCAATTTAAAATGGTTTATTTTGAAATTTGAAGTTTTTTCTAAATGACTGAGTTTGAATAAAATCGGTAGAATTGTATTAAAAGAACAGTTTCAAGCTTTTTTAAAAATATGAAATTAAAAACTTCAGAGGTGTATAGCTCGATAATTATATAAGGAATATAAGCATTTTTTTAATGCCTTAATCAAAAAATTTTAAATCGTTTTAAAAATGTTCATGTGCAATATTTTAAGCCCTCTAAGTGATCTGTGGGGTCCGTTTTTTTAACTTTAACTCGAAAGCTCTTATGTCATGATTATGACAGAGATGACCTACTTTGAGAACCCATAGCTTTTACAAATTTCCATGTTGTGTTTTACTTTGAGATATCTACTCGAATACTTCTCTGCTATAAATATGTCAAAGCTTTAATACTCCATAGTTTTGTTAATTAGGACTTTGTGGGGTCTGCTTTTTAAACTTGGATACTTTTCTGTTATGAGTATGCCAACTTTCAGGTATGTAAATCGGAGCAGTCGATTCGAAATAAAAAAAAAATATATATATTTAATTTTCATCTTTTTTAATTTTTACCTCGATTTTATATTATAGAAATATGTATCAAGAGAAACGACAAATTTTTGTTTGAATTGTAATTTTTCATCTCTGGCTTAGTGAAACTAATTGCTTTTTAAACTTGGATACTTTTCTGCTTTAAGTATGTCAACTTTTCAAACCAACTGATTCGATTTATATACATAAATTGGACCAGTCGATTTGAAATTCAAAGTTTATTTTTTTTTTTATTTTTTAATTTCTATGACAGGGTTGCCCTATTTTGAGACCCCACAGCTTCGGTCCTGAAGGACCCGCCTTACAAACTTATAATCTGATACTCCTCTCCTATGGTTATTTTAACTTTTATAAAAATCGCTCCCCCATTAGAAATGATAGATTCGATTTTACAAATTTATTTCCAAAATATTTTTATTTATTTCTGAGTGTTGTTTAATTTAAAATTCATTTATTCGCCACGTTTCATACAAAATACACATGGCGAAATGAAACAGGCGACAGTAGTTTTACAAAAGCAACAATAAGGCGAATTTACAGTTTTTTTTTATACATTAAGTTTGACAATTCAGCGGGTAAGCAAAAATTGTTCTTACATGGAATTTGACACTTCTAAGTACTAAACAAATAATCATCTGTTTTACGCTTGTTGCATTTTAAATAAAATTCCGAAATTGTTTCTACATGTCTTCCTAAAGTCTAATATTTTTAATTATTTTTTAAATTTTTTATTATTTTTTAAAAAAATTGCTGCCATAATTTTTACTATAACATTTTTTACGAACTAAGGTAATCTACAATATTTTTTCTTTTACATTTTTCAGAAGGGTTTTTTGTATATTAAAAAAATAATAATAATAAAAAAATACAAGAAAGTTAGCCTTCACTTTTTGAGAAAATTAATTATTTAACTCCAACCACAAGATTAAAATTTATCTTCATTTTGCATACTAGAGTACAAAAATATAAATACATTAAAAATCATTTCACATTTCTAAAAGTTACAAGTCTTATAAATATGTCAAGTTTTATCAATATCGATACAGTTGTTTGAATTTAACTTGCACTTTAAGCGTTTTTTTTTTATTACTCATACGTTGAAATAAGTGATATGGCATCACTGCTTATCTAATATTTTGTGCACATTTTTGTTTAACCGTTAGATTGATTGCATGTTATGAGTAAATAAAAAGGAAACAAAACAACACAACATACAACTGTACTAGTAGTGTATTGGAATAATATTTAGAAGCCTGGGTTCGAATCCTGGTTAAATAATATTTTGAAAATTTGTTTTTTTTTTTTTTGTATTTTTAAATGAATTTTTTTTTTTCTATTTTAATTTAAAAAAAAATATTTTTTGATAAAAAAGATTAATGTAAAAAAGTTTAAAATAAAATTCCAAAAATAATTTTTTTGTATAACAATATTTTTTAAATATTTGTTTATAAAAAATTAAAAAAAAGCTCTTGTCAGAAGTGGGATTCGAACCCACGCCCTCAGAGAGGACCAGAACGCTCGATTTTAACCACAGCTATTACTGCGGCAAGATTGCTCTTGAGTCTGGCGCCTTAGACCGCTCGGCCATCCTGACATATATTAGTTAAATGACAAATCCACAACACACAGTGTTGTAATTTTTACTAACAATTTATTTATTTATTTTTTTTATTTATTAATAGATTTATTTTAAATTAAATAATTTTTTGTTATAACTTTAAAAATATAAATCACCATTAAATGCATGTTATACATGTTTTATAACTCTATTGGTCTTTTCGTCGGTATCTTTTAATTTTATTTATTCATGACGTTAAATTGAAATCAAAAACATTTTATTGCTGTTATTCATGGATAAATTGTATGTATGATGACTTTTGAGAAAATTTCCATTTTGAAACAACTTTATAAAAAATATAATAAAAACACAGTTTTTATTAATGCGTTTTTGAAAAGTTAATCTTATTAAATTTTCCACTGTTTAACTGTGATTGACTTATTTCATTGGAAACAACTAGGTTGGTTTTTTTTTTTTTTTTTACAAAAAAATAATATTTTTTTTAATAATTATTACAAAAAAGTTGTAAAACAAGTTTTGAATATGACTTCAAGCATAACTAGTAATTTTCACGTGAATGCATCTTCCGTATAGAGGAGATCTTGATTTAAATTTAAGAGATCTAGCAGAAGTAGTGAAAAACAAAAACAAAGAAGAGAAGATGATTAAATAAAAAACAGAGATGGGGAATTAAAAGGGGGGCTTAAGGGGTTTTCTACAGAAATTGTCTTATATTTTATGAGAAAATTTCTTAAGAAATTGTCTTTATTTTGCATAAGAAAATTTCTATAGAAGTTGTTTTATATTTTATAAGAAAATTTCTATAGTTGTCTTATATTTTATAAGAAAATTGTCTTATATTTTATAAGAAAACTTTTTCTATAGAAATTGTCTTACATTTCATAAGAAAATTTCTATAGAAATTGTCTTATATTTTATATGAAAATTTCTATAGAAATTGTCTTATATTTTATAAGAAAACTTTTTCTATAGAAATTGTCTTACATTTCATAAGAAAATTTCTATAGAAATTGTCTTATATTTTATAAGAAAATTTCTATAGAAATTGTTTTATATTTTATAAGAAAATTTCTATAGAAATTGTCTTATATTTTATAAGAAAATTTCTATAGAAATTGTCTTATATTTTATAAGAAAATTTCTATAGAAATTTTCTTATATTTTATAAGAAAATTTCTATAGAAATTGTCTTATATTTTATAAGAAAATTTCTATAGAAATTGTCTTATATTTTATAAGAAAATTTCTATAGAAATTGTCTTATATTTTATAAGAAAATTTCTATAGAAATTGTTTTATATTTTATAAGAAAATTTCTATAGAAATTGTCTTATATTTTATAAGAAAATTTCTATAGAAATTGTCTTATATTTTATAAGAAAATTTCTATAGAAATTGTCTTATATTTTATAAGAAAATTTCTATAGAAATTGTCTTATATTTTATAAGAAAATTTCTATAGAAATTGTCTTATATTTTATAAGAAAATTTCTATAGAAATTGTCTTATTTTGTATAAGAAAATGTGTATAGAAATTGTCTTACATTTTATAAGAAAATTCTTATAGAAATTGTTTTATATAACAAATTGTCTTATATTTTATAAGAAAATTTCTTATGAAATTTTTTTAATTTTTTTATGTTTCTGGGAATTTTCTTTACTTTTAGACGTTTCTGATTTATAGACCTGTTTTTCAAACAACCTTGCTTTTATTTACACATTGAACACTGAACCCTTTTAACCTAAAAAACAATTGCTCTCCATGTCAATATTGAAACTTCCCTTCAGTATTCAGTTTCAAGTTAAGGCACTATTAAAACTCAAGTCAAAAAGGTCATTGTCTCAGTTACTTACTGACTTAGCTTGCAATAAGAGTTATTAGCTGATTATTAATTTGTTACTCTTTATTATAACTTTGGCTTAAAAAATCTCTTAAACATTTACTTAAAAACATTAACTATAGCTTAGGCTCTCTTAGTTAGTTTTTAAATGATCTTTGATCCAATAAAAGTTGGGCTTTGAAAATACTAAAATAAGTTTTATTATTGTTGTTTTCTACTCATTAAAGTAGAACTCAAACTTCACGTGTATGTTTAAATTTAAAAATACAAAAATTTAATTTTATTTTCTTATAGTGTTTTTTTTTCGTATATATTTTATTTAATAAAATCTGTGTAGTTTCTAAAATACTTGAACAGTTTCATCTTTACTTTTGACGCTTAACGTACAACACGGTTTTTGTTTTTATCGTGTTTGAATTAAAAATTAATTTTTTTTTGTCTTGTTTTAAATTTACAATTTAAATCTAGTTGTGTGCAGTTGTTTTATACACATATTTTTGTATAAAACACGTTTGATTTGAAAACGGTATCGAAAACTAACAACTTCCGACCAACGCGTTTTGGGTTTTTTTGTGCCTAGTTTTTTTATCGTATAAGAAATTGTATGAATGAGTGTTTTGAGAGAAAAAAGAAAAAATGTTTATTTAAATAACAATTTTTGTTGATTATTTATTTATTTATTTGCATTTTATACATTTGGTTCCGCTTTTTTTGTACATTAATAACAAATAATTATCACAAATCATATTAAATATTTAATGTATAAATCATTTGACAAATTTTATACCAATGGAAATTTCATAGATATAATACAGAAATATAAGTTTGTGCATTTATTTAAATAAAAAAATAGTAAATAAAATTATAATAAAAAATATACAAAATGTTAAAAAAATAAGTGGTAAAAACATAATACTTTAAAACTCTTATACAGTAAGAACAAATTTCAATGAAAACTTTACTATAAAAAGGACAAAAAATTGTCTATTTTCTTATACGAAATAAAAATTTTCTTATAAAATATAAGACAATTTCTGTAGAAATTTTCTTATACAAAATAAAACAATTTCTAAAGAAATTTTCTTATACAAAATAAAACAATTTCTATAGAAATTTTCTTTTACAAAATAAGACAATTTCTAAAGAAATTTTCTTTTACAAAATAAGACAATTTCTATAGAAATTTTCTTATAAAATATAAGACAATTTCTATAGAAATTTTCTTATAAAATATAAGACAATTTCTATAGAAATTTTCTTATAAAATATAAGACAATTTCTATAGAAATTTTCTTATAAAATATAAGACAATTTCTATAGAAATTTTCTTATAAAATATAAGACAATTTCTATAGAAATTTTCTTATAAAATATAAGACAATTTCTATAGAAATTTTCTTATAAAATATAAGACAAATTCTATAGAAATTTTCTTATCAAATATAAGACAATTTCTATAGAAATTTTCTTATAAAATATAAGACAATTTCTATAGAAAATTTCTTATAAAATATAAGACAATTTCTATAGAAAATTTCTTATAAAATATAAGACAATTTCTATAGAAAATTTCTTATAAAATATAAGACAATTTCTATAGAAATTTTCTTATAAAATATAAGACAATTTCTATAGAAATTTTCTTATAAAATATAAGACAATTTCTATAGAAATTTTCTTCTAAGATATAAGACAATTTCTGTATAAATTTTCTTATCAAATATAAGACAATTTCTATAAAAATTTTCCTTTCAAATGTAAGGAAATTTCTATAGCAATTTTCTTATACAAAATAAGACAATTTTCTTATAAAATATAAGACAATTTCTATCGAAATTTTCTAAAACAAAATAAGACAATTTCTATAGAAATTTTCTTATAAAATATAAGACAACAAAACTATTACTAGAATTATAAAATTTCTATAGAAATTGTCTGGTATTTTATAGGAAAATTTCTATAGAAATTGTCTTACATTTTATAAGAAAATTTCTGTATAAATTTTATAATTCTAGTAATAATTTTTAAATTATAAAATGCATTAGAAAGGTTAATAATATATACCAGCTTAATTGTTTCATTGCAATTAAAATTATTTTATTTCATTTTGTTATTATCGTTTTACCAACTTACCTTGAGATTTTTTAAACAAAAGATTCATTTATACTTAAATACTAAAATTAATAAATGCACAAATCTATAGAATCTTTTAAAATTTATGAATCATTTATAAATAAATATTAAGATTTATTTTATGAATAATTTAAAATACAAACCAAATAATCTTAAATAAATAATTAATTACATACAAAACCAATACAAATAATAATTATTTTAAGATTTCATCAAAAACAAACAAATTATACAAAACAGAAAAAATAAAGTTGTTAAAAAATCAACACAAACATTTAATTGATTGTAATTACACAAATTTTAAAAAATAATAATTTAACAGAAACACAAAAACACACATATTTAAACCAAAATGAGTAAGTAACAATCCAAAGATTTTTTAGTTTTTTTTTTTTCAAATTCTTTTGCGTAATTTTTTAAGCTTCAAACTATTTGAAGTTGTTGCAATGTAGTAAGTAGTTGCTTCATACTAATTTAGACTTAATGCTTTTCTTGTAAATATTTCAAATTAACTTTAAAGGTAAAATAACTCTTTTAAACTGGCTTCAAACCTATCTTCAGACTTGACTTTAATTTTGGCATAATACTTTAATTTTAGCATCATACTGATAAAAATCCTTTATTCTTTATTGATGTACTAAATGTCTTCAAATTTCTTCAAACTTTCTTCAACAGTTTTCAGTAGCATTTTTTTAAACTATTTTGAATTCTATTCATTACTTCTAAAGTCACACTATTTTAAAATGATTCAAACTTGTAAATGGTAGTTTCATATTTTCTTAATATTTTTACCATTTTATACTTTCAATAAACTTGTTCAAACCTGCTTCAAACTTCTTTTCTATTCAATATTCCAAATACTTGTTAATGAATTTCTTTCATTTCAATAGAAACATTACAAAACTTCCATTCAAACTTCTCAGTTGGGCTTCTACTTGAATTTGAAGTTTGAATACATCTAATTAAATGCTAATAGTCTGCTTTAAATTTTAAATAAGTTTTAAATTTAAGCGACCATTAAATCTTTATTTAGACCCTTAAAATGTTTAAATATTTTTTAAAGTCTTTTAGATTTTTAAAACTATTTTTTGAACAAATTACCACAACAAACTATAATATAATATAAAAATTTCTTTGTCTTAAAATTTTTCCTTTCCCTTTAATTATTATTAAATCATTTAATTTTTAATATCCAGTTGCCATTATAAAATAAAATAATTATTACATTAATGACAAAGAGTTGAAAGGTATGAACATAAGTAATTTTACAGTGATTATTATTTATTCAACTAAGAAATTTATATGTGAACATAAGTAATTTTACAGTGATTATTATTTATTCAACTAAGAAATTTATAATTGCTTTTATTTTCATCACAAAACACGTGTTCTCTATAATACTTTTATTCATTAATCTCGGCAATTCCTTGGAAAAATATAATCAATCAAATAATCAAATTATAAGCTATTGCAATATAATAACTTATAATTAAAGGGGGAAAGTTATAAGATTAATTATTAGAGAATATTTTTATATTGTAATAAGTACGTTTTAAGCAATTAAAATTATATTTATTGTTTATTTATGAAATATAAAGGTTATAAATTTATTGACCTTAAAATAGTAATTTATTTTAGATTTAAATCATACACAAATAACTATTAACAAATTAAAGGAAGTTTGATCAAATTCTTACTCGATTGTAACAACAAATAATGATTGTTGTTGAAAATATTAGTAATTTCTAAATAAACAAATGTCAAAAATTTGTCTGTCTTAAAGTCTTATAAATTAATTGTTTTATGACTTAAGCAATTTAAAAATGCTGTACATAAAATTATAATTAGTTTGATCAAACAAAATATTAGATCCTGTTCGACAGAGTGTCATATTTACTAATGCTACTGTATGATAGACCCAATTAAATTGAAAAATGTATCTAAATTCAAATTATATTGAACTTAATTATTATTTCTTTCTGCCAATTATTTCAAACATTTAATGATTGTTTCAAACTCATTTGAAACTTGCTAAATTTTACACTCTATTTTTAACTATAATACACTTTTATTTAAAGTATATTTTACACAAAATATTTAAAATTTATTTCACCTATTATAGTTTTATGTATATAATTATAATTTTTTCGAGTTTTAGATCAAACAAAACTTATTTTATCTTAAATTTTTCAACACCTTTTACAGAGATTCCTACTATGATTACCGAAATTGAAAATGTACCTTCCATTATGGTTGGTGACTATAAGTTACAATTTGAATTGGGTGAACCCTGTGAACGTACCAAGGAAGTAGCTGAACGTGAATTACGTGAAACTCCGGAAAATATTAAGAATGGAACAGCAGAACTTAAAAAATTATTAGATGGTAAGTAAAAATTATAAATTAAATGTGTGGGACTTTCTATAGCTAAATTATAGTCTACAGACTAGATTATAGTCTAGACTATGGACTAGATTATAGTCTACACTATAGACTATATTATAGTCTAAAATATAGACTAGATTATAGTCTAAACTATAGACTAAATTATAGTCAATACTATAGACTAGATTATAGTCTAGACTATAGACTTGATAATAGTCTAGATTTTAATTTTATAAACTAGATTATAGTCTAGGCTATAGACTAGATTATAGACTAATATAGACTAGACTATAGTCGAGACTATAGACTAAACTATAGTCGAGACTTTAGACTAAACTATAGTCGAGACTATATACTATAGACTAGACTATAGTCTATAGTCTCGACTATACACTAAAATATAGTCGAAACTATGAACTAGACTATGGACTAGAATAAAGTCGGGACTATGGTCTAGACTATAATCGAGATTATGGACAAGACTATTATAATCGAGACTATAGACTAAACTATAGTCGAGACTATAAACTAAACTATAGTAGAGACTATAATCGAGAATATAAACTAGACTATAGTCTAGATTATAGACCAGATTACAGACCAGAATTTAGTCTAGTTTAGATACTAGATTATAGTTTAGAGTATAGACTAGATAAAAGAATAGACTAGATTATAGACTAGACTATAGTCTAAACTATAGACTAGGTTATAGCCTAGACTGTAGACTAGATTATAGTCTATACTGTAGACTTGATTATAGTCTAGACTGTAGTCTAATTTTATAGTCTAGATTTTATTTTTATGGACTAGACTATAGTCGAGACTATAGACTAAACTATAGTCGAGACTATAGACTAAACTATAGTCGAGACTATAGACTAAACTATAGTCGAGACTATAGACTAAACTATAGTCGAGACTATGGACTCGACTAAAGTGGAGGTTATGGACTAGACTATAATCGGGATTATGAACAAGACTATTATAATCGAGACTATAGACTAGACTATATTCGAGACTTTAAACTAAACTATAGTCTAGATTATAGACCAGGTTACAGACCAAATTTTAGTCTAGACTAGTCACTAGATTATAGTTTAGAGTATAGACTAGATAAAAGTATAAACTAGATTATAGGCTATAGTCTAAACTATAGAATAGATTATAGCCTAGACTATAGACTAGATTATAGTCTAGGCTATATACTGTATTATAGTCTAGACTATAAACTTGATTACAGTCTAGTCTATAGTCTAGACTAGAGCCCTGCAAACTGTGTCTTATAAGGCTGTACAAGCCACTTGATATTTTTCAAGTGTTGTTATCAGTGTGTGTGCGGAGTAATAAATACTGTTCTGCAGGCACTTAAAACCATACAAATACTGCGTGTGTGCTTCAACTTTATGAACAAATCATGAGTGTGCTATGATAGCGACCAAACAAGCCTCTCAAAGGCTTGTATAAAAAAATACAAGCCTTTTGACCACTTGTTTGCTTCAATAAGGAAAAAAAATTGTGTTTTCTTTTTTATTAAAATTATATGTGTGTGTGTGCGTTCATGACTGTATAAAGTAATTTCGTAAGTAAAACAGTCGTTTAAAAGTATTGTTTATAAACTTATTGTTATTTACGATCAAATAAATTATTAATGTTATTAGTTATAACAATTTAAAGAAACATGCAGATGTTCCATCGTATTCTTAACATTTGGGAAAATTTATTAGTCAAGGAGTAAACGTATATGGAAACGAATTTGAAAAATGAAAAGACATTGTTCTATATTATTTCCTTTTAGTTTTAAAATAGAATGATTACTTAGTAAATATAAATTAAATGCAATAAAATCTATCATAATATAAATAAGTACAATTTTAAAATTTTTTATAAACATACAATTAATTATAAGACTAACTTTATTTAAAATATAAATAAATACTAAAGATAAAAATTTTCTAACTTACATATGTAACTGACAGTTTCAAATGTCAACTTTAATTTTTTTACTTTTTTAACTCTTAATAAAGAGTATTTTTTAATAACTTTATGAATTCACCCTTTTACATTTATTTAGAAAAGAAGAACCAACAATAAAATATAGACATACTGTATATATGTGTGTGTATGCAAGAATATTTATAAACAACCACTTTTTACACATTATGAAGATTTTTTGCCACACACAGCAACTACGTATTACAAAAAACAAACAAATCATTAAGCCCACTTGAAATCTTTAAATCATTTCTCAACGTCTTGTATGATTTGCTTTTTTTTGCCACACCACTTGCACCACTTGTTTACGATAAATGATTTGAACGCACGGATTTGCAGTCGCTCATACACAGTACACACTTGCTTTGCTTCGGGCAGCGAACAGTACGAACAGTATTTATTGTTGTTTTTGCACATGTTGGCTATGAAACACACACTTGAAATTCAAGTGTGTTTGCTTTTCAAATCATCTTGCGCAGGAGACTAGTCTAGACTATAATCTAGTTTATAAAAATAAAATCTATACTATAAAATTAGTCTATAGTCTAGACTATAGGCTAAACTATTTATTAATAAATAGTAAACTATAGTCGAGACTATAGACTAGACTATAGACTAAACTATAGTCGAGACCATACACTTAACTATAGTCGAGACTATAGACTAAACTATAGTCGAGACTATAGACTAGGCTACAGTCGAGACTATATACTAAACTATAGTCGAGACTATGGACAATACTGTTATAATCGTGGCTATAGACTGTACTATAGTCGAGATTTAGACTAAACTATAGTCTAGACTATAAATTAAACTATAGTCGAGAATATAAACTAGACTATAGTCGAGAATATAGACTAGACAATAGTCGAGGACTATAGCCTAGTTTATAGTCTAGATTACATTCCAGTCTATGGTCTTGATTGTAGTCTAGTCTATAGTCTAGATTGTAGTCTGGTCTATAGTTTAGATTTTAGTCCAGGTTATAGTCTAAATTATAGTCTAGTCTATAGTCTTGATTGTAGTCTAGTCTATAGTCTCGATTGTAGTACTATAGTTTGCATTATAATCTAGACTAAATTCTAAATATGATTATTTTAGGCTAAATTCTAGCTTATAGTCTAGAGTCTAGGCTATAGCCTATATTATAGTTAGATTATAGTATAGTCAAAAATCTTGATTGTAATACAATCTATAGTCTAGATAGGCTATTTTTAAGTTCAAAATATTTTCTGTTTTTACATCTCAAATTTCATTTCCCTTTCAAAAATTTTACATTTTCTTTGCATGTTAAATTTCTTTAGTTTAATTTGTTTTACTTTTAAATAAATATTTTTCTAAATATTATTTTAGAATGTTTATTTTTTTTTTTTGCAATTTTAATTTGTTTGAAATTATTTCTCTGTTCTTTGTTAAAATTATCATGACCCCTAATTTATTTTATTACAATTGTAATTGAACTATAGCAATTTACTTATAGAAACTGTACTTTTTGCGAGTATTAACAATGACAGCAGCTTTAATTTCAAATTATTTAACTAGACAATAGTAAAACATGCTAAAATGAGTACTAAGTAAAGTGAACTAAATATTGTAAGTAATATAATAGTTTGTAAAGTAAACAAAAGGGTGATTTAAAACAGTGAGTTTAAAGTAATTAAAGTAATTAGTTAAATAAAGACACTGCTCTTAAATTAAATTTAATACACAATTAGAATAATTTCGAAAGTAAGAGACTTATTATATTAAATTCTATCTAAAATCTACAAACCTGTCTCGTTTAATAATACAAAAATTTGCTTTAAAATAAATTGCATGAGTTCAATTGTGAATATCCCTAATATTATATTAGCATCTTATGATTCATATGATAATTGTTATTATTGCATTTTTTTTTAAGTTTTAAAAATAATATTTACTACAATTAATAACACAATTCGTTTGAAATGTAACTACAATTATATAGTCAACGCGAATTAGTAACTTACGGGTAAAAATTAAAAAAAAAAAAAAAAAAAAGGAAAAATAAAAATCTATTAAAATGCCAATTTTTTTCTTTTTATAAAATCACACATTTCTAGGGAAAATATTACAAAACGGTTATTGCTAATTAATTACATTTATCTTTGTAATCGATTCAAATAATAAGAAAAGTATCAACCACATGAGGGGTTTCAAACAGGGTTTGATTTTAATACTATATTTATCACATTTTGCAATAAATATCTGCTGCTAGCAAAAAAAATACTAAAAATATTTTTACTGTTTCATTTTTGTTTATAATTACAACTAAAATTATTTTTCTATTTTCAGTATTGTCAATAAAAATTGCAGCGTTTATTTACAATTTCTTGTAGCATAAACAAAAATTATTCAACTCGTATATAAATTAACATAGAAAAATAATACTTCGTGTTTTGGTCTTGTATACATAATTTTATCGGACACATATAGCACTCGAACAATTTTTCTTCGTGTGCTGCAATAAATTTTTAGCAAATTTTCTTTGTTTTGATTTTGCAACTATAGTTTTTTTTTTAGTATTTTTATTTAAGCAATTTTGTTGCTACTAAAATTTCTTCTATGAAGAATAAAACACATGTATATCGGAGTATACATGTATGTGTGAATGTATAACAACAAATACATGTGTTTTATTCTTCATAGAAGAAATTTTAGTAGCAACAAAATTGCTTAAATAAAAATACTAAAAAAAAAAACTATAGTTGCAAAATCAAAACAAAGAAAATTTGCTAAAAATTTATTGCAGCACACGAAGAAAAACTGTTCGTGTGCTACATGTGTCCGAAAAAAATATGTGTAAGGGACTAAAACACGAAGTTTTAGTTTTTTTGATGAGCAATATTTTCTGTTTGCTGATAAAAATTGCAAAGACGATTTACATTGTTACTAAAAATTCTAAGGTTATTTATAATAATTTTAGTTGCCGTGTGTAGTAAAAATGAAACGGTTTAATATTTATTGCATAGTCATAAGGAGAAGAAATTTTGCTGACGCATAATATTTAAACGCTGGTTTCAAAGAAAAATTATTAAAATAAATAATTCATAACTCATGTATATAGTCACGCTGCTAATATAATAAAATAAATATTAAAGTTCTTACACTATTTTTAATAAAACAAAACTAAAGATTTCTGTCAAAAAGCTCCAAACTTTCGGTAATAAATATTCGTACTAAAATAAGGGATAATTCTAAATCTAGTTGACAGTCTAACTAGATTAAAATCTGATCAGTTGTCCAGACAATAATCTAATCAATAATCTAGACTATATTCTTCTAGTCAATAGCCGTGGTTGACTGTCCAACTAGATTAAAATCTAATCAGTAGTCCAGACAATAATCTAATCAATAATCTAGACTATATTCTTCTAGTCAATAGCCGTGGCTATAATCTAGTCTTTAGTATAGTCTAATAGTATAGTCTATAATCAAGTCTAATAGTCTAGACTATAATCTAGTCTATAGTCTAGACTAGACTATAATTTTGTCAATATAATTTTAAGGTCGACTATAGCATAGTTTATTGACTTTAATAGAGTCTGGACTATATTCTAATCAATTGTCTATTCTATCTGTAGTCCAGCTATAATCTAGTCGTAGCTATAGCCTATAGTCTCGACTATTGTCTGGTCTATAGTCTAGTTTATAGTCTCGTATATAATCTAATCTATTACCTCGACAATAGTCTATCGGCTTAAATCTATAGTGTACTTTGTAGCCTAATCTATAGTTTATAATCTTGCCTAGGGCTTAATCTTAATCTATAATATAATCTATAGTCTTATAAAGTGCACAATTAAACTTTTTTTTTTTCTTCTTTTTTGAAGTACATTTGGTATTTCCGCTATGTGATCATGCAATTTTTAATTAATCATAACTTATTTCAGCTGAATAACAAAAACCAAAGTTCTCGTTTTCTTTTAACTAAGGTTACATTTAAGGTTTTTCCTTCAAAATTTGATTTTAAGCAAAAAAGTGCACTCAAAATGCAAACTTTCAAAAGCGTTAAACAATTTTGTTTTTAACCCTGAACTTGAAAAAAGAAAAAAAAAAATTGCAACAAGATCTTTTTGTATTCTCAACAGAATAAAAATAACAAGAAAACAGCAACAAAAGAAACCTTGTTTGATTTTTTTATTAACAAAAAAAATCGCGCATTTCATTAAATTTTTTAAAAGAAAAAGAACAAAAAAAAGAGCTAAAAAAATATAAATATTTAACTAGACCAAAACGTACATCTGTTTATTTATATTTTTTATTTTTTTATTTCTTTTTCTATTGTGATTATTTATTTATATTTACCGTAAATGTGCAAACACAAATCAATAATGTAAACGGTTCCGCATTTGACAAACCCAAGCATAAACGTCAAAAATTCAATTTCAGTTTCTAGCGGGGCAAAAGCCCTCCAACATAAAAAAATAAAAAATAATAAATATGAGCTAAGTTGTTCATTAACAACCTTGAACTTAATTTAACATTTTAATTCTTTTTGGCTAAATAGAAAATAAAAAAACGAAAACTTGTTTAAATTAAAAAATAAAAAAATTTAATGATGAGTAAGAAACGAACGCGTTCGTTTTTTTTTTTAATAAAACAAAAAGCTTAAAGTTTGAATTCAAATTTCAGAAATTTTGAGTCAAAATGTTTAATGATAAACAAGCGTTTTTTATAGTGTTCAAATTTCAAAGGCGGCGAATTAATGTTAGTAACTAAGTACTTACTATTTTTTTTTTTTTGCTTTGTCTAATGTTAAGTGTTAATTATTTTTTATTATTATTTAAAAAAAGGTTTTGTAAGTTTATTTGTAATTTAGACAAAAATAAAAAACTTTACCTAGTTTTATTATTATTTTTTTTTATTTACGTGTTAATTGTTTTAGAATGATTAGACGAAAAAGTAGTTTTTGCATTGCCGGTAATTAAGTTAGAAATTTTTGTGAAAAATATAAAAAAATAAATATTAAAATCTATCTTTCTACTTATATCTCTAACTATTGTACTTGGCTTAGAAGAGTCATTATCATTAAAGTTTTGCTTGTTAGTTTTACTTAGTACGTGTTTGAGGGTTTATCATATTATGACCTTTTTTGTAGAAACTTTTAGGAATTTATTTTTTTTTTTTTAATTATATTCAAAGTCTAAAAGTTAAATATTAATAAAATTTTTAAAACTATAATGAAATTAAATGTTTATTTCAATGATGCTTTCAAAAAGTTTATAGAAATCTTAACATGAAATTTAGAAAATAATGATTTAATATTTGATTTCTAAGGCCAAATTAGAATTAATCAAAAGTAACGTAACTATTAACAGTGTGAATAAGCTCTATGCTAATTATACAATTAGAAAATTACTTTGATTTTTGACAATCCATTTTTAAATGTAGTTCTTTGTCTAAGTTTTCATTGAACGAACAGACCAAGGCGAATTATTATTTTTTACTTAAACCTGTCAAATTCCATATAAGTACAATTCGCCGTATTGTTGTTTTTGTAAAATTCTGTCTTATCCAAAACAATACACTCTCTTGTGTAAACAAATTTCATAGCCTAAAAGTTCAACTTTCATTGATTTTTTTTTTTATTAAAAAATAAAATTAAAATACTAAAAATAATTTATGAGAATTTCGTGTTTTGAATAAATACTGTTTTCTGATGGGAAGAAATAAGTACTACATCATCAATCTTTGATTATAAAAAAATGTATAGCAAAATCCTTCACCTTTACTTTTAATGTTCTTAAAATAAAGATTTTAAAGTCATACTTGACTGCACAAAAAAGTTGTAAAAAATTTATAATATTTTTTGTTAAACAATTGGTCACGAAAGTTTGATCAAATATTTGCAAATGTGAACAATGGCTTTACGTGTATAAATTATTGCTAACAAAAATGGATTTTTTTTATAATACCATCCACCATTTAAATGTCTTTAAATTGAAATTGTAATAAGATCAATCCACAATAGCTTACATATAAGCCCCCCATTCTCAAGGTGAAATGAAGCATGTAGCAACAGTTTTAAATAAACAACAACAATATGGCGAATTCATTATTTTGTTGTACATGGAGTTTGATACTTCAGGAGTAAAGATCAAATTACAATAGCGCGTAGTCAGCAACAGTATCAGCAAAAATTATCAGCTGATCACTGTCAGCACAACATGTTGCTGCCGTTATAATTACAATTCAGCGTAGACAGCCACAATTTACAACCACCATCTAGCTTTATTCTACTTGTGTATTTTAGCCTCTCATTTATTTGCTCAATCTCTTTGTCTCGCTGTCAATCTGAATGCAGCGCAGTGAATTTAGAAACAGGGCTAAATAGAACAGCACTGCAAACTGCTGCTGACTAAATGTAATCATCACCATAACAAACAGTGCATTCTAAATGATCAGCTGATTATGTCAGCTCACACTGCTGCTGACTACGCTCTATTGTAATTTGGGCTTAAGCAAGAATTGTGCTTATATGCAGTAAATAAGTTTGCAATCGTAAATTGCCTTGTTGTCTCTGTTTGGCGGTACCAAAGCAGATTTTGTGGACTATAATTAGACAACAGCAGAATGTAATACGTGTTTCACACTTAATCAGCATTCTTATTCATTTTGGTTTCGTTGAAACCTAAACTTGCAGTTTGACAGATCTAAGTACTAAAAAAATAATCAGCAGATTAATTAAGATCACCTGTTTGAATTTGCCTTGCCCTATCCTTTATAAATATTTTAATGCCGACAAATGATTAAGAAATACCGGCACTTAAAAAATTATATCATATTACTAAAGATATTCCAAATAAAATCCTTTAAAAGATAATTTTTAAAATTAAGTGATAAAATTTGATTAGTATTTTGCACTTTAAGATGATAAAATTGTATTCACTGTAAGGCTCTCTATATTCAACTGGGAATATTATGATAGAAGTTTACTAATTTTCCATTTAAACGTCGAATCATTAATTTCAAAATCTAAGTTATTACAATTAAAAATTTTAATTTAAATTTGTTTCGTCCCCTAAATTCTTGAGTTAGTTTCAGAACCCTGGCCAATAGAAGTCTTTTACACTGGGTCTCCACCATAGAAAACAACTAGAATTCCAACTTGCTCACAAAAAACCTAACTCAACTGTCAAAAAAACATAACTCTTTGTATGTGTTAGTAGAATTTTCTACAGAACAAATGTATACGTGTGAAGAGAATAATTTTTTTGTTGCTGAGCGAATGAAAAGAGTTGAAGTTCTAGTTGTTTTCTATGGTCTCCACATGATTTTTTTATATCATAATATGTAACAGAGAGCATCAAATCCGCTCTCTGAGAGAATTATCTCACGTGTAGATTAAAATATTAGTAAATATTAGTAAAGAAATATTATGAGACTGTTGTGATAAGATTTTTTTACATAACTTTCTTATAAGATTTACTCTCAAAAAAATACACATATACGAAAGTTTGTTTGTTTGTTTGTTTGTTTGTGTGTGTGAATGTGTATTTTTAAAAGTTTAAAAACAATGTTTTTTTGTAAAATCGTTTTATTTTAATGTTTATTTTACATTCAGAAACATATTTTCATTAAAATTGTGCTAAAAAATTTCGAATTTCTTTAACAAAAATATGTAATGTTTACTCTGTGACTGAATGAAAATAATGAAATATTATGAGATTTATTAGAATTTATCTTACTTGATTTTGTAAATATTTGTCTGAAATTTTTTTATATTAAATAAAAACTTCACAAAAATTACCTTGACATCCTCATATTCCGAAATTCTCTCTGAAAATTTTTATAAATCTAATAGTAAAATAATAAATAAGTTTTGTTTGTTTTTGTTTTAATAATTTACGTCAAATACAATTATGGTAGCTAAGTGTATAATCAAATAATTTTGAGTAAATAATTTGCATCTAATCTGAACAGGCTTAAAATATTTTTCCCATACTCGTATTTTATAATATTTAATAGCTGTTTCATTAAACAAAAAACGTCAAATCAATGCGAGTAATGTGAACAAAAAATCAATTATATATTTTAGTAGCAAAAATTGCGGAAAAACACAACCAAATACTTTCCATTAAATATTTGCTTAATGTGAACTTAGAATTAGAATTGTGTTCTTTTTGGGAAGAAAGTCAAAATATGTTTGGGGGTCCGTTTGAAAAAAAAAATCTTAAAACGATCCTCAAAGTAAAATATTGTGGGAGGGGGCAGGAGTCTAGATTTTGAATTAGACTTTGTCTCTCTAAATTATGATCTAATCTGTTATTAATTGAAAGAGTCTAAAAAAACATGTTTAATGTTTGATTTATTATCTTTTTAGCTGAAACTGATTTGAAATGCCCCAGAGATGATTTGTTCCTATTGAGATTCTTAAGAGTTTGCAAATTCTATCCTGAAAGCGCCTTAAAATTGGTGAGTTATTGTTTTTTTAAACCTGCTATAAAATTTGAAAATAATTTGAATCATCTTTTACAGATTAAAAACTATTATTCCTTTAAAATTAAACATGCCGATGTCTACAAGGACTTAATACCCAGTAATGAGAAAAATGTATTCGATCACAATGTTATCATAGTATTTCCCAATAGAGATCAATTGGGTCGCCGTGTAGCCGTATTGGAATTAGGAAGTGAGTTTTAGATTTGAATATTTTTATAACAAAATTTTTTAAATAATTCTAATTTCCTAACAGAGAACTGGAAACACAAGAAAGTTTGTTTGGATGAAGTTTTCAAAGCTGCCGTCTTATATTTAGAGGCCGCCATGTGGGAACCTGAAACTCAAATTAATGGTGTTGTAGTTATATTCGATATGGATGGTTTAAGTCTACAACAAACTTGGCAATTCACGCCAGCCTTTGCCAAACGTATTGTGGATTGGTTACAAGATTCAGTGCCTCTACGTATTAAGGCCATACACATTGTTAATCAACCCAAAATCTTTAATGTAGTATTTTCTCTATTCAAACCTTTCTTAAGAGAAAAATTACGTAATCGTATTATTTTCCATGGTACTGATCGTGAATCCTTATATAAATATATGTCACCTGAATGTCTGCCTGCCTGTTATGGTGGTACTCGCAAAGAACCCCGTATTGATGGTGAGCAATGGTATAAATTATTGTTACAATGTGAAAAGGAATATAAGGCCATTAATTCTTATGGTTATCAAAAGTAGTTTAAAGAAAGGTTTACAAGGAGAAGAATTTGTAAAAAAAATCGCATCCATTTTTATTGCCGCTCTATTGCATATAGTAACATAGTTAAACATCATTTATTATTTGTTAACTATTAGTTAGATAAGAGTCTCTATTTCAGCAAACAACAAAAATTTGTTATAATCCCTTACAATTTTGTTCATTTTATCTGAAAAGTCAACTTTGATAGTTGATTTTTTTGTTAAATTTAATCAAATTTCTTTAAAAAAGTTATTTATTTTTTATCATATTTTGCTTTTTATTTTTGTTTTTTATTTTAAATTATTTTCAACTATTTTCTTAACACGAATTAAGTATCATTCCGTTTTTTTTTTAAGATAATTTGGGGGTTGTAAATATGTTTTAAGATCAGGGATTATGTTGCATTGTTACTTTAAAAATTAATATATTGTAATAAGGGGTTGTTTTTAGTTGTAAGTTTAAATATTTTTTTCTATTATAAAAAAATGTCATTTATTTAAAAAAAACACGCTTAATATTATGAAGAAATTTTGTATAAGAAAAAAGCGCTAAATTAAAAGAAGAAAAAAATAATAAATATTTTAACAAAAAATAAATAAATTAGAAATTGTTTTATTTAAGGAGGAAACATTTTTTAAAATTATTTTTAAACTTCAATCGCTTTTTTTTTTGTTTCATAACATTAATTTGTTTTACATTATATGTGTTTGCTGGGATGTTTTATTAATTATTATATTGACAAGTAGCCATGACAGTGTTTGGCTTTGCTGCAAATTAGCCAAGTCATAAACACTTTATTAGTGACATCTTTATATATAAAGTAAACACTTCAATGATGTTTGTCTTAATTACAGTTCAGCAAAGGCATAAACCTTAAATAATCATATTTACTGTAGAGCTGCCAGATTTATAGCTAATGTTAATATGTAGATTTGCTTACAAAGAAGGGAAATTTCAAATATTTTTAGGGGAATTTGTAAATATTTCTTTATTAAATTCAATGTATTTGTTTATTAATTCCAGATATTTTTTAATAATTTGTTTAACTTATAAAAAATTAAAAAATTACTAACTCCCGATTACCTTGGATTTTATTCTCCGAAATTGAAAAGTGACTTAACTACTAAGCATGCTAAATTACTTCAATTCGTCTGCTAGATTCAAAATATGTAGCTGACTGATTTTCTTGAAAAATTGTTGTCTCACACTAAGTCCCTGACAAACTGCTGGAAACATGCAAAAATTCTCTGACATTTTGGAAAAACAATTTTTATATTGTCAAGAAGAATTATAGGAAGAAGAGCTGCATAATTTTCAATTAGAGGTAAGTCAAGGACACTATGAAACTCTATTAGCTTTGGCTAATAATTATGTTTTATGGCAATCCAAACTACGGCACACCCCACTGTGCAAAATTTTTGCTAATAAACCTGTATCTCCTAAACTTTTTGTCGGATCGAGTTGCAATGTACGGAAGAGTTGTAGAGGATGACCTAAGCTTTCATAAAAATCAAATAAATTTTTTGGCAATTTTTTTAAAAATAATTTGTTCTTTATTTTGTCAAGCACTTAACAGAAATATAAAAATCTTTGAAATCGGATTTTTTCAAACTTTTACATACTTGAGGTAGTCAACTTGGACCAAACATTTTGCGTTTGGCCAAATGTGTCAAAAATGGTGTTTAATTGAATTTTGAAAATTAATATTTCGTTATAAAATTGGTTACCAAATAAAAATAGAGAAAGTTATTATCAGGGCAAGTTTTTCAAGCTTTACGCTTGAAAAGTAAGCATTTGCATATTTCAGAAGTATTTCACAAAAAAGCTTGTTTTTTAAATCTTTGCATAAATTTGCATAAAATGGATACAAAAAATAGTTTTCTTAACAAAAACTCCATTTTTTAAATTAATTTTTGGAGTTCAATCAAAAGATTTCTAAAAATTTTGTTGTGAATATTTTAATTACGTTGTAAAAATTGTAAAGAAAAAATTCAGATGCGTCAAATATGACTTTTAAAATTTTTAATGTTATATTTTTATTAAAACCGAAATCTATCAGACATTAAAAGTCAAAAAGTGCATATTTACGCATATTTTTGACATATTAGTATATAAGAACTCATAAAATCGTTGATTTTTCTATACACACTCATGCTATTTTTGCATATTTCTGTGCATATTATCCAATTTGTTCGTGCTTTTTCAAGCGCATATTTTAATTTTTTTCGTGCATATTTAAACTTGCCCTGGTTATTATCAATAGCAATAAAAAATCATTGGACTAAGTTGCGTTGCTTTTTTATACTGAACTGTCAAAGTTAACAATTTTTTTTAGATTAAAAAAAAAAAAAATTAATTTCACAAACTTCAAGTGTACTTTTTTTAAATAAAAAGTTTCTTAAAGCTAAATTTTAAAATGGAACTGATTGATCTGCATCTTAGGAGTAACATGGGGACTCATATCATCAGCGACGCTCAACATGTCTACCTGAACTGTAAGTCCGTAGAGAGAGCTCTGCGTGATATAGTGAGTTATATAGAGCGAGGTTTGCTGTATGGGGAATATACCATGGCAGCTTTCCTCGATATAGAAAGGGCCTTTAATAATATTAGGATTGAGGCGATCAGAGAGGTACTGGTTTCAGTGAATGTAAGTGGATTCCTAATTGAGTGGATAACTCTAATGCTAAACAAGGGGGGAACTCTATAGGTAAGAATAGGGGTCTTAGGCCGTTAGTTGTATTTTGGATCTACACATCGGTTATGAGACCGATTCTTACTTATGGTTGTTCAGTCTGGAGGAAAGGTATTGAGTAAGTTCAGAGATATGATTCAATTGGCATCTCTGTCGCCATGAGAAGTATACCTCAGGTGGCACCGGATATCATTCTCCACCTACTTCCAATTGAGGAATTTGTGAGAGGGTTGGATGTTCGTAGTCAATTTAGATTGAATGAATTAGGATTTTTAGGGAACTTCAGGGCGGGGCACGCTAGCATACTCGATGCGATCCAATTCAATGGTCAGACACTATTCTTGGGTGAGCCTACAGATTATGTCGGGACTAAAATTGACTTCGGGGCTACTCCCGCTATTTAAATACCTAGCAGGGACCTCTGGGTAAGAGCAGAAAAGCTCCATGGAGATTGTGCTGTCTTTACAGACGGCTAGAATATGGAATAAGGCACCGGAGCGGGGGTTTACTTTATGGGAACTGAAATCAGACGATCCTAAAAATTATATGACAGTTGTAGCATTTTTATATATGACATTTTTGCCATTTATAAAGCCTTGGGGTTGCTAGAGGAAAACGTTGAACGGAACTCTGAGATCACTATATACATATATTGATAGTCAGGCAGCATTATTGGCACTGACGAGTCACTATGTTAGGTCCAGATTAGTATTTGAATGCAAGAGGGAATTAAGAAGACTAATGAATGTCTATACAATAAGACTCTGTTTGGTTCCGGGATACTGCAACATTCTCGGTAATGAAATAGCCGATGAGCTGGCTCGCAATGGCTTGGAACTGGATAGGTCTTACGTGGAGACATCTGTTAAGATTCCAATTGGGTCCTATTTCAGGGCCACAAAGTATAGTATTTTGGACAACACATATCGAGCCTGGAGGGATAGAACGGACTGCAGGATATCTAGAGCATTATGGCCTAGTCTTAACCTTCACCTTCTGGGTATGAGTGGTAGTAGTCTGAGAGCACATTCTCTGCCATTGTGTAGGGCTTCAGCGCGGAAGTCTGAAGTGGTTTGGCGACGGGTTGGTTTCGGCAGGACATCAGCTTTCTTGGATAACAAAACGATCAAAACTAAGGAACAAATTATGAAATTATGGCTACCGACTACATAATGACTAAGAATTTCTTCATAAAATCAGTTCAATATTTGAAGTTGTTGAAGAGTGGTCTTGTCCCTGAAGAACAGTTAAAAAATCATTATTTCCAGCAACGTAAACAAAAATTCTTGCATGTAGTGGATTGACAAAAGATGTGAAAAATTTGATTTTAACTCCTCCTCGTGGCGACAGTTTCTGCACAAATAGTTAGACTGAAGTCCTAGCCTTGCTGCATGACTACCAAATCTTCAGTGTCCTGAGACTGCTGTTACCATATTTTTCAGATGTAATCTTAAAAGACGTAGTAGGAAATATGACTTTGCTGAGTCCAATTGAAGTATTATCATCCTTATTATCAGGCAGGTGGATTAATTTTCTCTGTGATGTTGTGATAAATCATAATGTGTAGTATCAATCCACTTCCATCGGTTATCCCAGAATATTTCGATTAATATTCTGAAGAATAAGATCAAGTAGCCTTTTTTAAAAAATAATAAAACTGGATTTTTTTTTTAATTTCGCTTCTAGATCTGAATGACCAGGATGTTTTGTTACTAAATAAATCTGCTGACTTTATTTCTAGTCCACATTCAATTAGTATTACTTAAAAGGCCGGTTAAAATTTGTAGTTTATTTCTAATGACTTTCGTTCTTAGGATAATTTTTTTGTTTTAGTTTAAAAGATTATTTATTTTATTTTTTTTTTCTTTTAATACACTTTCTTTTTCTTTATTTTATAATCAATTTTAAATATGCTTAAAAACTAATTGTTAATATAATCTAATATTAGCTTAATTGTTTCACTTTTTTTCTCTTAATTTTTCTTTTACATTTTAAAAATTTTCAAAATTTTTTTTTAATGTTTCCAGCATTTTTTCATTTTAATATTTTTTGCAAAATATTAATGTTTGAAATGAATATGAAGTGTGGGATATAGTAAACATTAGTTTGCATAAATACTTGATTATAATTTAAAATGTTTTAGTTAGATAAAAATATAAAAAATATACATTTACTAAATATAAAAAGCTGCCTTTGAAATTATAAGAGGCCATAAAGGAAATTTCACGAAATTAGGGAATTTTTTACAACTTATATAAAACAAACTAATTTGCTTTTATAAACAGGGTTAAATTGAAGCTGAATTTATAAGAAAATTTTAAGGAGGCAAATTTATTTGAGGCTTGAAATTTCCTAGTGGCTTTGCTAAGCAAATTATTTATACATATTTCTACTTTTCCATATAAAAGATATTAATGGTTATTTTAAGATTTGTTTTAATTTTTAAACATTTATATAAATTAAAAATTTGCAAATAATTTTTTAAAAAAATTTATAAAAAATTCTATATAAAATTGTTTCAATATTTTAAACAAATTGAATTCCATTTAAAATGTGTAAGAGTTTTTAAAAATCATATAAAAACTTTGTAGAGTTTAACTCTAATATTTTGTAAAATTTAAAATTTGAAATTAAACATTTCGAATGTTTTAATTAAAAAATATAAATAAAATTTTAAAATTCTTGTTAAAAAATAAATTAATAACATTTCGAATCTTTTAATTAAAATTGTTTCAATAAATAGCAAATAATAGCTATAAATCTTTTTTTCTTAAAGCCTTATACATAATTTGTATAAATAAATGGGTTATAAATAAATTGTGTTTAATTTTTGCCTTAAAATTTATAATTTTTAAGGTTTTTTTCTGAAAAAAAGGCACTACAAATTATTGTTTAACAAGCTAAATCATTGGGTTTTCTTTAATTTTTAAGAAATATAAAAATTATGCAATTTGTGTGATTTTTTTAACTTAAACTTAAATTTTTGGTGCATTTTGTTGTAGTTTAAATAAAGATTAAATAAAATAAATTATAAATTAAAGGTATTAAATAAAAAAATAAAAAACAAGATTCTATTTAAAATAGAAAAATCAAGAAAAAATTAAAAAAAAAGAAAATTCTTAATTGATTTTTTAATTAAAATTAAAAATTCTTTGTGAATTACTGAATGTTAAGCTTTAGTTTAATAAGGAATGTTAGAATTTATGTTAAGGAATGTTTTTCTTTTGGTCTCAAAAAAGAGATTCTTGTTTTTTTTTTAGAATTCACAGGATTTTAAGGGCAAGGTTTATAACATTTTTTGAAATATAAGAATTTTGTACTACATTTTTAATAAAATATTAAAATAAAGAAAATAAAAACTCATAAAAGAAATATTTGGTAATTACAACCAACAATACTTTAGAATCTTGTTTAACTACTACTTTTACACTTTCTATCTCTTTCATCTCTATTAAACTCTTTATTTTCACTTCCTTTAGAAAAAAAAACTTAAAGTTGATAATGAGTTTCTTGCGGTTTCGTTGAACGTTTACCAAATCGTCTGGGTGATGGTGTATGCATTGATTCATCTTCAGATTCTAAATTACCAGCAGCTGTTGAAGATGAAGAACTACTACCACCACCCGTACAACAAAAACGATTTTGTGCTAAACGTATTGTTTTGGTCAAATCAATAGTATCATTTTGTTTTAATTCAATTTCTGCTATACGTTCCATATGTTTCCATTGACGTACAGCCAAAATGAAAGCATCATTAACATTGGTAGCTGTTTTTGAAGATGTCTCAATGTGGCTACGTATTTGAAAGGTATCACACCATTGTTTAAGCTCTTCGCTGGGTACTTGACGGCATTGATGAGCTAAATCGTTCTATTTGGGGGAAAAGAATAATTATAAGATTATTTTTTTATTTAAAATAAATTTAAATACTGACCTTATTTCCTACTACAATAAAGGGAAATTTATCAGCTTTAACATCGGCATAATGTAGAAATTCTTCACGCCACTGTTTGAGACCACGAAAACTATCATAATCATCGATGGCATAACAGAGTAAACAAACATCAGAGCCTCTGTAGAAGGGAGTACGTAAAGCTCGGAAACGTTCCTGACCAGCAGTGTCCCAAATCTAAAAATATAATAAATTTTATATAAAATTTTTAATATTAAAATTTCCTCAATAAATGAAAAACGTTATCTAAACTTTTTAGTAGAAAAATTAAGTTATCGTTAACTTTTCTATATAAAAATAAATATATCGATAATTTTTTGCAAAAAAATATTAAAATATTGATACATTTTTCATAGGAAACTTAAAATTTTTATGATTTTTTTATAGAAAATTTAAAATATCGATTACTTTTCTACAGATAAGTTAAAATATCGATAACATTTCTTCAGAAAGATATAAAATATCGATAACTTTTTCTATTGAAAAGTTACTATACCGATAATTTGTCTATAGAGAAAATAAAATATCGATAACTTATCTAAAAGTATAAATATCAATAACTTTTCTTTAGAAAACTTAAAATATCAACAACTTTTCTAAAGAAAATCTTAATATCGATAACTATTATATGTGTAATATAAAATATCGATAATCTTTCTAAAGAAAAATTCAAATGTCGATAACTTATCTATAGGAAAGTAAAATTATCGATAACTTTTCTATAGAAAAGTAAAAATATCTATAACTTTTCTATAGAAAAGTAAAAATATCTATAACTTTTCTATAGAAAAGTAAAGTTATCGATAACTTTTCTATAGAAAAGTAAAGTTATCGATAACTTTTCTATAGAAAAGTAAAGTTATCGATAACTTTTCTATAGAAAAGTAAAGTTATCAACAACTTTTCTATAGAAAAGTAAAGTTATCGACAACTTTTCTATAGAAAAGTAACGTAAACGATAACTTTTCTCTAGAAAAGTAACGTAATCGATAACTTTTCTATAGAAAAGTAGTTATCGATAACTTTTCTATAAGAAATTAAAGTCATCGATAAATTAAAGTTATTGATTACTTTTCCATAGAAAATTTTCTATAAAAAAGTAAAATAAAGTAGTTATCGACAACTTTTCTATAGAAAAGTAGTTATCGATAACTTTTTTATAGAAAAGTAATGTTATCGATAACTTTTTTATAGAAAAGTAATGTTATCGATAACTTTTATATAGAAAAGCAAAGTTATCGATAACTTTTCTATACAAAAGTAGTTATCGATAACTTTTCTATAGAAATAGAAATTTTATCGATTACGTTATTTTTATAGACAAGTAACGTAATCGACTACTTTTTTATAGACAAGTAACGTAATCGATTACTTTTTCTATAGAAAATAAAGTTATCGATTACTTTTCTAAAAGTAAAGTTATCGATAACTTTTCTATACAAAAGTAGTTATCGATATCTTTTCCATAGAAAAGTAAAGTTATCGATAACTTTTCCATATAAAAGTTTAAAGATCGATAACTTTTCTACAGAAAAGTGAAGTTATCGATACAAAAAACTGTCTATAATCTAGTCTATAATCTAGTCTATAGTCTAGTCTATAGTCTAATCTATAGTCTAGTCTATAGTCTAGTCTATAGTCTAGTCTATAGTCTAGTCTATAGTCTAGTCTATAGTCTAGTCTATAGTCTAGTCTATAGTCTAGTCTATAGTCTAGTCTATAGTCTAGTCTATAGTCTAGTCTATAGTCTAGTCTATAGTCTAGTCTATAGTCTAGTCTATAGTCTAGTCTATAGTCTAGTCTATAGTCTAGTCTATAGTCTAGTCTATAGTCTAGTCTATAGTCTAGTCTATAGTGTAGTCTATAGTCTAATCTATAGTCTAGTCTATAGTCTAGTCTATAGTCTAGTATATAGTCTATAGTCTAATCTATAGTCTAGTCTTTAGTCTAATCTATATAGTCTATAGTCTAGTCTACAGGCTAGTCCATAGTCTAGTCTATAGTTTAGTATATAGTCTAGTCTATAGTCTAGTCTAAATCTAGTCTATAGTTTAGTCTATAGTCTAGTCTATAGTCTAGTCTAAGTCTAGTCTATAGTCTAGTCTATAGTCTAGTATATAGTCCAGTCTATAGTGTAGTCTAAAGTCTAGTCAAAAGTCTATTCAGTAGTCTATTCTATAGTCTTGTGTATAGTCTACAGTCTAGTCTATAGTCTAGTTTATTGTATAACATATAGTTTAGTTTATAATGTAGTCTGTAGTCTATAATCTTGTCTATGGTCTATTCTATAATTTAGTCTATATTCTAGTCTTTAGCTTAGTTCGTGGTATAGTCCATAGTCTAGTCTATAGTCCACTCTATAGTCTAGTCTATAGCTTTCTTTGTAGTCTAATCTATAGTATATTCAGTAATTTAGTCTACTTTTCTATAAAAAATATTTAAATGTTTTTCTATTAAACATTCCCCTGACTGACTAATCTAGTTATTACCTAATGCTGTTTAGATAAAAAGAACATCCGATAATCCCTTATCAGACAAATATGTAACCACAGTAATTTCATTGATAATTTCTTTATCTAAAACTGACTAATTTGTTGTTACATTAAAAAAAAATATGTATATATAAATTAAATAATTATGTTTTCTATTGTGTTCTCACAAATTAACACTTAATAACTATTGTCCGATATGCTTAGACAATAAAACAACACAACACATTGTATTAACAATATTACTGTGACAACTTGTCATGCCAATTTTAGTTGTAAACTATAACAACGAATTGAAAACAACAACATTACAGATTAATGTCACTAAACCAAAATGTACTTTAAATACAATACAAATCAAATCTAATCATTAAATCAATAGAACAGAAAATATAAAGCAATTGCAATTAAATTAAGTGACGTTTAAATAATAAAAATTTATTTATACTGCGTTTTATAGCAGTTAATGATTTTATTGTTTAACAACAATTGATTTTATGGCTATATTTGCGGTATTTAGGAAGTAAATTTTGAATTTTTGGAAATTCTTGTTAAGGAATTATAAAAAATAAAAAACATTTTGGGGATTTTTTTTTATTACTTCCAGTTTTACTTAACTTGGATTTCGTTTTTGTTAATACTTTTTTAACTATGTACAGAATAAGTAAAAAAAAAACATCTATTTTTATACAGTTGAAAATTAAAATCAATATAAGTTTTTCATGAATTATTTATAACAAAAAAATAATTAATTGTTATTTACAAATATTGGTGGAGGGTAAGAATGGAATTCTTGAGCAAAAAATTTATTAATTTTAATTGAAATCTTAATGCAATTTTGTATGGGGGATTTTTCTTTAACTTTTTCTAATATTTACTTGTCTACTTCTAAAGCCACAATTTGGTATACAATTTGTTACCATATCCAATACTGTAATTACAAAATTCATTATGACAATAGTTGTAAAAATGTATTAATCATATAATTAATAATGATTTTTTTGTGAAATAATTTATTTATTAGAATGAAAGTAATACTTATTATGTAATGACAGTAGGCTAAAGAATATTTAAAAATTTCAGGTTTGACGGTTTTTTTTTAATTTTTTCATTAAAAATAGTTTTATTATTAATATAATATAATAAACTATAGACTTGGCTTTAGACTTGAGTATAAAGTAGATTATAGACTAGGTCTTAGAATCAACTATAGACCAAGTAGATTATGGACTAAATTATAGACTTAAAAATAGACTAAACAACAGGCAATTAGTTAGAATATTGTCTAGAATATGAAGTAGGATATTACTAGACTATAGACCAGACTATAGATTAGATTATAGTATATGTTATAAGTATTCGAAAATATAGTTAAGACTACAGATAAAACTGCTAACTAAATTACAGAACAAAGTACACTATTGACTAGACTCTACATTTCACTACATATAAGTAGACTAAAGGGTAGGTGTTGGGATCAACTATAGACTAAACTATACATATATTATATGTTAAAAGTTATTCTATTATATATATATATATATATATATATATATATATATATATATATATATATAATAGAATATATATATATATATATATATATAATAGAATAACTTTTAACATATAATATATGTATAGTTTAGTCTATAGTTGATCCCAACACCTACCCTTTAGTCTACTTATATGTAGTGAAATGTAGAGTCTAGTCAATAGTGTACTTTGTTCCGTAATTTAGTTAGCAGTTTTATCTGTAGTCTTAACTATATTTTCGAATACTTATAACATATACTATAATATATATATATATAGAATTTTTTTTTTTTTTCAAACAAATTTCTAATTTAAAAATCTTTATAAAAAAAATTCCTTACAGAAATAGTAAGATTTTTTTAATTTCAAAAATTTGTGTAAAAAAATCTTTTACAAAAACTTTAGAAATCAATCTTTAATATAAAAATAGTTTGAATTTTTAATTGTAGTGCCTAATAAAAATTATAAGAAATTGTTTAGTACAAATATCTTTCATTTCTAAAAATTTGTTACAAACAAATTCTCAAAAATATCGATAAAAAAAAAATAAAACAACAAATTTTTAAAAATTAATTTTTAATATTTTCTATAAAAAATTATCTTTTAACAAATTTCAAAAAAATTGTCTATAAAATATTGATAAAAAAAAATATTAAAATTTTACATAAAGTCGAAAAAAAAGAAATATATATTTACAAATTAAAATTCTAAAAAAAAAAAATTAAAATCGTCTAAAATATTTTTCAAAATTTTGTATAATAAATTTAAATTTGCTGTAGATCTTTTGTAGTAAAAACGTTTTTAGGGTAGTTGCTGCATTAAAGATCTTATAGCTAAATTTTAAATCAATTTTAGATAATTTGATTTTAACATACAAAGAGAAGTTTATGTGAGAGACAAAACCTAATTCAGTTGTCAAAAAACTAATTCATGCAATAACAAAATACATGTAGTAACATAGCTTACATATTTTGTTTTTGTGTTTTGAATAAAATGACTCATTTTTTTTGAAAAATCTGTTGGAAGTGCCTCTCACATAAACTTCTTGTCGTATTCTGTGTTTTTTATTTTACATAATAAAATTATTTTACATGCATACAACTATGTAATGATTTATACATTTTTAATTTTTTCCTTCTTTTATTTTTAAAAATTTCGACTTTGATGTTTTTTTTTTTTTTTTTTTTTTTGGAACATTTCTTAAATATTTTACATATTTGCATACAAAGTTTAAATGTTGCTCTGTTTAGAACAAAAAAGATATATCAATTAACAATTAAAAAATAAAAAGAAAATTAAAAGTTATTAAATTATTTCTAAAAATTATTAAAAAAATCTTCATATATTTTAAGTACTTTGTTTATTGTTTGATTTGGTGCATACTTTACTTGTTTTCGATACAAATTATCGAATCGAATTTTCGGTATCAAAATTATTTATATATATTTTTTTTTTTTTAAATGTATATAAAATATATTTCAATTTTTTATATAAAAAATATTAAGTTTCTAACAGAACAACAACGTTCTTATACTTAATATCAAGCAGATATTTTAACAAAAACTAAAATTTTAGTTTTATAAATTTTAAAAAATATTTTTTTGTTTCCCTTACCTGCAATGTATACTTCTCACCGTCAACTTCAATGTCTTTGTTCATGAACTCCACACCAATTGTATGGAAATTGTTTTCATCATAACGATTGGAGACAAAACGATTCATAAGACATGATTTGCCGACGCCGCCATCACCTAAAATAACGACTTTTAATAAAGTCGATTTGTTAGGAGGTCGCATATTGGTCATTTTGTTACTGTTGTTGGTCGTGGTGGTGATGATGGTCAGAAAAAAACCCAAAACAATTAAACTCAATAAAGACGCAAGACAAGACCTCGTACAAGACCAATTAAGACAAATACGCTAAAATTTTAAAAGAACAACAAAAAAACTTTTATTTATATTATTGTTAATATTTAAAATAAAAAAAAGTATTTACCTAGATTTATCTTTAAGTTTTATGTAAAACACAAAAAAACCCAGTCAGTATTTTGTTAAATTAACAAATTCTAAGTGTAGAGAAGAATCTGCTTTTGTTTTGTATTATTGTATGTACGTTTCTCTGGTTTTTTACGTTTTTTTTCTGTTATCTATATTTTCACTTTGGTGTAGTAGTAATTGCTGTTGTTTTATATTTTAGTTAATAACCTTTTAATAACTTATAATATTTAATGTTTTTTTAAACTTTTTGTTTTTTTTAGATTTTTTTTTTTGCAATTTGTCTTATCTTTTATTTTTCGTTTTTTTTACTTTTTTGCCTTTAATTCCACTAACAACAACAACCTTAACTATTGGTGTGTAAAATTTAGTTTTTTTAGTCTTTCTTGTTTTTTGTCTTAATACGATGTTTAAATAACAACAACAATTTTATTTAATTATTATTTTTTTCTAATATTCACAGCACCCTACCTTCAACGTTGTTTGTTGCTCTAGTATTATTTTGAGAATGAAATTAGTTTTTTTTTTATTAATCCATCAGCTGTTTTGTTTATTTTATTTTCTCATCATAATTCTTGTTGATTTTGTTTTTCATTTTAGTTTATTGTTCTTTTTTTACTTTGTGGTGTAATAATGCCTTTGTTATTTTAATTTCACCTTAGTTAAGGTAGGGTGGTGGAAAAAAATGTAAACAAAGTTTTGTGAGAGTTGAGTTTAAATGATGAGAAGTTGCCATATGAGTAATGCTTTTTGAAATAACGGTAATAAAGCAGGAAATATAAACAAAATAGAAAGGTGAATTTAAATAAAGTTGCCACTTTTAATCAACGCTATTTTAAGTGTTGATATGGTTACATATAAGAAGTTTTAATTCAACTGCTAAAAAAATAAAATTAAACATATTTAAGTAATTTTTTGTTTAATTTTGTTTGTATAAATATAATTTAATAAAGAACTGTTATTTTAAAAGTCAACATAAAAATATTTGTAATAAGCCCAAAACGAATTATGTATATTATTAGTTTAGCTTTCGAACAAAACTTTTTATTAGGAATACTATTACAGTGGTTTCCCGGTTTAACGAATGATATATTGTCAGGCCTATTCGAAAAGTCGAAAAATTCGTTAAATAGCGAATATATTTGACTAACATAATATACTTTAAAAGATTTATTTTTAAGTTTAAATTTTCAGTTTTTAACGTTAAAATACAATTTAATTATCTTATAACAACAAAAGTGAAAAAAAGAATAAAATAAAAAAATTAAAAATTAACAAAATTAAAATTCTTAAAAAACAAATTATTTTTTCTTTGAATAACAGAATAACAGATTTTTTTTGATATATTACAAAGAATTTACTATGATTGACAAATACTAGATAGTAGGTCTTTGATTACAACTGTTCTGAACTGTTAAATCAGCTTAATAATTAATTCTAAATTGCATGGATACTTTAAGCGATTTTTTTAGCATAAACGCATCACATATGTATGTTGGTACATTATAAAATTACATTGCACAAAATACAATAAAAGTAATAAAATAACAGCTTTGTAACGTATGTAGTTTTAATTTGTTTTTTTACTGTTTTATTTAGAAAATAGTTTTCAAATAAAAAAATATTGCCAAAACAAAAATCTCTAATTCTATTCTTTTTGCATAAAAGGGGAGAGTATTACTCTTTTAAAAGGTTGAGAAATGTGTATTATTTACTTTTTCTTATTTATATAGATTTCAAATCACATTTTTTTTTTGGAAAAATTCGTTACATCGAGTACTAAAATATACAGATTGTTCGTAATATAAGGTACACAATGTTAAAAATTTGTGTAAAAAAAAAATAACCTATTTTTTAAATTTTAAGCAAAATTTATTGGAATTTTGTGTTTTTTTTTTTTTTTTGCAACAGAAATAATATTTTCTTTTTATTTATTTAATACGAAAAAACCAAATTATAAAAAACAGCTAAAAAAAATCTTATAAAATCATTTTAAAAGAAATAAAAAAGTACAATACAAATTAGTAAGAAATAAATTCGGTCAAGCCCGACCATATTATACCCTACACCATTGTATATGTGCATCAACATAGGGGGAGAGGTCTTATATCTTACATTTTTATAAGATTTATGCACTTGGAAGTGATTTTCGTAAGAGGGGAATTGGGAGCTATGATCAATTATGGACCGATCATGAAATTTGTCACAAAGATTGATACCTATACAAAACTTATTTGCACCGAATTTCATTAAAATATTGGTATATTAAACTCCTATTCCAGTAGAACATTTGTATGTGGGCTAGATGAAATACACCGGCAGAAACTTTATAAAATGTTGGTTTTTAGCAAAGAAAATGGTATATATCATCTTTTTTTGTTCGGCATACTGCTGTGGCGAATTCTGCAATAACCGTTATATATTTTTTTATAATCTAGTATTCATGCATAGGAAAATTACCGTTTTTGCTGTTCTTGCTTAGTTTTTAATGGTTTAGTTTGTTGATTAAAAGAAAAAGTATTATACTATTAAAATTTAATCATGTCAACATGGTAACGTTCCTTTAGTTATAATAATTTGCATTAAAATTGTTTTCTGTGAACGTTATTTTCAAATAATTCGTGGAAAGTCGTTGTCAGCAGTAGAACAAGGAAAAATGTTGGGCTTTTAACGATTATACGCTTTTCAACTGCTTAATTACTAAAATAAAAAGCAGATCTTTTTGAGGAGTGTATAATTTTTTGAAATTAAAATAAAATTATGCCACTAAAAACAGTTCCGGCCAAGATCCAATGTTGTCTCCGCAACAAAAACGGGTTATTAATCGATCCGAATATCCCCAAATAGTGAATTATCATCCCCAAAAATCCTTAAATAACTACTTATATTATCCCCAAAAATCCTCACTGAAATTATACCTTAATTTAAGAGATTACTATAAACTACATTTCCATTGATTTGTGCTTTAATATTTTTTTTCCAAATAGTCAATATTTATTTCATAAAGATTAAAAAAAAAAAAATAAAATAAATAATAATAACATTTTTTGGAAATTTTTAAACTTTTTTATAGTTGATGCAATGGCTGAAAATTACGTTTTTATTTCTTCAAATGTACGAAAATATGATTAGTCATATTCCATAGCCTCAATTATTTTTAATATACTTTCTTTAATTTTTAAACAATTACTTGTTGAAGACAGAAGATCAAATTATTTAAGACAAGGTTGGCTACCGTTACCGCTAAAATACCCTTGCCGCAAAAAAAAAAATCAATTTAACTTAACTACCGTTACCTCTAAAATATAACGCTAAAATGCCGCGGCATGCCGTTACCGAAATAGTTCGAAATACCAATAACGCTAAAATACCGTTACCGTTATTTTTAAGTTTGAGAAAAATGATCATTTCTAAAAAAAATAAATAAAACTTGTAAGTGTTATGGTTATCCCAGCCCGACCATTTAATACTTGACTCCACTTTATATTTCATCGTTACGAACCAATTATTTTAAAATTTCTGAAACAACTCGAAATACCGATAACGCTAAAAAAACATTACCGAAATAGCGCAAAACACCGTTACCGAAATAATTCGATAAACCTATAACGCTTAAATACCGTTACCGAAATAACTAAAAATACCGTTGCCACTAAGATACCGAAATAATTCAAAATACCATTACCGTTACCTCTTTGAATCGGTTGCCAACCTTGATTTAAACTCTTGTTTACTATTACAATAACAATAATGGAACTCAAAAATTACCTTCAAAGGTAATTTTAGTACCAATTTAGTATTACTTTTTGTTGTCAGTGCACTGTTCTTGAAATAAATATAGTTTTATCTTACCAAAAACTTCATATCCAGTTGGAAATTATGTTTTTTTCTATTGTTTTTAAGTTAAAAAGAAAATTTTTTTAAAATAAAATAAAAATCCCCAAAAATCTTTAAAAAATTCCCAAGTTTTAATTCAAAATATCCCCGACAAATCCCCTAATCCCGAAACCAAAATGTTTATCCCCATTTCCAAAAATAAATCCCCAATTTGGGGATAAACCCCCTAATCTGACAACACTGCGGAATACCAACTACAAGAATTTGGGTATCAAATTAAGAGTTAGTTTTGATTTCCAGTAATGACTAGATGAGTTTAACAGGTTTTGTAGAATTCAGAATACCTTATTTTATAAAAATAATGGCGTACCACATTAACATAAGCCTTTAAGTTGGTCAAAAAAATCATAATGAATTTAAGGAGTCAGTTTTTTCTAAAATTATAAAAATTTTGTGTTTCCTAAATATTATAAAAAACTTATTGGAAATCTTTGCGTGCAAAATGTATACCAATAGTGAACAGTATGAAGCCGTAACAACAAGAAAAAATTTGAAGGAATGGTATGGTCCAAAACTCTTTTAAAAGCTTTGAAAAACTTTGGTATATTCAAATTATTTTAACATTGTTTTATGCTGAATTTTGTGGATGAATTATATTTATTACGTTCGATGTAAAGGACCAATAATAACCAATTTCAACAGGCTTCGTCCTTGTGTCAAAATAATTGTTCGTAGCAAATTTGATTTGGAGGACAAACAAATCAAAATTTCTTAAAACCAAAACAGACCTAGAAAAAAAAATCACGTATCTCCGCTCCCTGATAGAAAAATCAGGCTCCGTTAGGATTTGTAGGACGAATAGTTTTATAGCTAAGCGGAATTTAAATGAAATGAAAATGACACATAAAACCGCCTATTTCCGCTCCCTAATAGAAATTCGTGGGATGGAAAGTAACATAATTAAGACAAATTTTAATTTTCTGCGTCGTCTGGAGATTCTGAAAGCTCTGGAAAGTAAAAAATTTTAAGCAAATTATATATAGATGTAATGGTTTATATGTATATTATATTGTTTTTAGACCCACTGTGTATATTTAACATATTTTAAAATTTAGTTTTCAATTCATTACATGCAATTTTCTGCATTTTTGCAGATTTTAAATCAAATTTTTTTACATAAAATGATAATAATAACATCCCATCTTTGTATCCCACACCTTTTCAACACAATTCTCTTACCATATTTTCCTACCATTCAACAAAATATTCTCTTTATTATATTTGATTTTAGCCTGCTCTCTTATACTGCACTACTAAACCATTACTAGCTCTTTTACTAAAATTCCCCAATTAACGTTAAATTTTAGTGTGATTTTAGACGTCGTTGTTAGTGGTTGTATGGTAACGGTAAAACGGTGGATGATTCTTTAGTTCTTTTCCTTTTCATTCTTTTTCAATGTTTCACGTTCAACGAGTAGTGAGTGTGTTTGTGTAAAAGTGTGTGTTAAAGCAATAAGAAAAAAACCTAAAAAATTATAGAGAGCGGTTTTAACAAAAAAATAATATAATACTATTTTATTTTCTTTTTGCAAGTGCGAGAACAAATTAAATATAAAATAATAAAAATTTTAATAAAACAAAAATATTTTTGCTAAAGAAAAATCATTAAAGGAAATTTTTAATAAAAGTCTGAAAATTTTTCTACAAAAAATTGCTTGTCTTAAAAAAAAAAGTTTTAAGTATACAAAAAAAATTTTTACATATTTTTTTATGTAAAGGTCATTTAAAGTAAAAGAAAAAAGTAGAAGAAGAAGCACAAGAAAAATAAAGCAAAATATATATAGTGTATGAAGAAAAAAATGGAAAAAGAATAAAAGTGGAAAATAAATAAAAGAGGAGTGTGGGATTACATTTTTATACAGCTACATAATAAAACAAGTGTTATTTTTTATAATACAAAAAGTTAATAATAATTTTATAATTAATAAATGAAAGGTAATTAGACAATTTTATTGTTAATAATTTTCTTTTCTTTAATTAGATTGTTTTATTACAAAAAATGTTTTAAAAGTAAAAGAAAAAATTGAAGGTTATTTTAACATGTTTACTCTTTATTTTGATTTTTGTATATTAAATTATTACTCCCTCTTTCTTTCTCTTATTATGAAAAGAGTTTGTTTTGATTTTGTTTGCTTTTTTAAAAGTAAACAAAAAAGCAAGTGCATTTTGTTTCGAAGGTATTTTATTTAAGTGAAAAAGAGATAGTTATAGTTTGAATCTAATAAGAGATAAATTACAGTTTATATGTCTCTCTTGTTTTTAATAAGAGTGTGTTTATTTAGTTTTTTTTTTCTTAGGGGAAAATTTACTTTACTGCCAGATTTCACAATTTATAGCTATTTTGATGTTATTTTAAAGATTTTTACTTTAAAAAATAAATTTTATAATATTTTAAATATTTAAAAATGAGTTAAAAACTTCTCAATTAAAAAAAATTAAAAAATATATTAGATAAGGAATTTCAAATATTGTTGAAATTTACTAAAAATTCTCAAATTGTTATTTTTTTCATATAAATCATAAGAAATTTAGAAAATTTCTTTATTTTTCTTAAAATGATTAAAATATTCTTTGTAAATTTTCTTTTTTTAATAAATTTTATTAATTTCTTATTTAAAAACAAAAAACATCGAACTTTATTAATTTCCTCTTCAAAAATCATATGGCAGCCTTAATCACCATTTCTTTGGTAATGTTATTGTTGTTGCTTTTTCTTCTTCATCATCTTCTTGTCACTGATTTTGTGATTTTCATTAGAGTGTATGTGAGTTTGAGTGTGTGTATATTTTGTTATTTATTTTTTTTGTTTCCTTCTTTTTTTTCTGGTAGTAAATTTCATTCGAAATGTCAATAAACTCTTATGTTTTGTTATGTTTTTGTTCTTGTTGTTGGCGGTGAGGTTGATGATGATGTTGTTGTTGCTGCTGTTGATAATGTTGAATTTTTTATGTTGAATTTCTTTCTTTTTTGGTTCCTCTTCTTTGTGTTAGAGAAAAGGTAAATTTTTTTTTATACCAAAAGAACTTTAAGGCAGCGCAGTTGCAGCATAAATACATTGTTATTGTAGTATTGGTAGTAGTTGTAGCAAGTAGTAAATTGAAAAAAAAAGACTACAAAAACAAAATAAAAGAAAATAAAAAATTTATAAAGAGAAAAAATCTTTCTATCATCAATAAAGCATTTATTTCTTTTTGGTGATTTTGTTGTTTCAATGTCTCGTTAAAAAAAGAACGAAAGAATATTTTTTCTGGTTGAAATACGATTTAATTTTTTTTAAATTTTATTTAATTTAGAGACTAGAAAAATTAATAGATTTTTTAGATTTTCTTGAAAATTTTCAGAAAAAAATTTAAAAAACAAAATTATGTAAATTTTAATTTAATGTTTTATATGAAGCAATTTTTATAGATTTTTGCAACATAAAATATTGCTGAACTTAATGCTACATAAATATCATACTAATTTTAAGTTCTATTTTCTTTAAAATTATAAAAATGTTTAAATTTTAAAGAATTTTCCAATTTTTAGTATAAAATTGTTGCCAAGTTGGCATTTTCTTGTTGGAAACATGTTTTATTATAAAGATGTTTTGTTATTCCACAATTATGTTATTAAATTTATTTCGAACTGAATTTTTTTTTTCTAAAAAATCTTATTAAATTTTTTAAATTATGATTTTTAATGATTTTGACAACATAAAAATGTTGCTTAACAAGTTGCTGGAATGACTTTCCAATAATTTAAAGTTTTATACTCTTTAAAAGTTATAGAAATATTTAAATTTAATTAAAATTTCCCTTTTTTAATATTAAAATGTTGCTAAGTTTCTTTTTTTTATTCGCAACATGTAGCTAAATATTTATTTTGTTTAGCAAGATGTTGCTAAAGTAGTTTTAAATTAATTTTTGTTAAAAAATCTTATTACATTTTTTAAATTATGATTTTTAATGATTTCGACAGCACAAAAATGTTGCTAAACATGTTGCTGAAATAACTTTCTAATGATTTTTAGTTTTATTATCTTTACAAGTTTTAGAAATGTTAAAATTTAATTAAAAATTCCAATTTTTAATATTAAAATGTTGCGAAATTACTTTTTTCTTATTCGCAACATGTAGCTAAATATTTCATTTGTTTAGCAACATATTGCTGAAGTAATTTTATAAATATCTTTGTTAAAAAATATTATTAAAATTTTTAAATTATAATTTTTATAGATTTTTGCTAACAAAAAAATGTTGGTAAACATATTGCTTTAATAATTGAAATAATTTTCAGTTGTATTCCCTATAAAAAATATATAAATGTCAACATTAAATTAATTTATCAATTTTAAATATTCTAATGTTGACTTTTCCTAGCTAACAACATTAGCCTAAACATTTTTTCTTTCTAGCTACATGTTGCTAAAGTTATATTTAACTTCCTTAAGAAATCTTATTAAGTTTTTTAATAATGCAATTTTTTTTATAAATTATCACAACATAAAAATTTTGCTAAATATGTTGCGGCAATAGAATTGTCAAATTGTCTGTATCCTAGTTGCTTAAAAAATTGTCTTCGATAAAAAATTTTATTTTACAATAAAAAATGTTCATGGAATATTTTTTATAATTTTTATAATTATAATAAAGCAATATCCTTTTAAACTCTAATTAACTTTTAGAAATTAAGCTCCAAAGGAGGCCATTTTAAATCGCTGGTATGCGAAGTCCACTCATGGATACTGTTGGCTCAAGAATAAAATTTGTAAAGATCTTCTAAAAACGATTGTTTTATTAAAAAGCACTGATGCTGTGGATGCACAGATTATGTAACACCAACATATGAGATGTCGTGTGATCGAGAAATTCCTAGGCATTAATTCCACTAAAAAGTATTCAATATTTCATAAATATTTGGGCTTCCAGAACAGTTTTTTTCATTTAACCCCATATAATTTTAAAAAAGATGTGTGTTGATTTTTTAAAGAAAAGCAAGAACAAATTCATTCTATGTCCTTAAAGTCGTGCTATGAAGATTCCGAAAGAAACTATCAGCAACATTATTACTCCTTCAAATTTTGACCAACCCTATAATAGTTCTACCCAGACAAAGCATTCAAAATCAAACGGTAATTTATTTCTTGTGAAGTTAGAACACGGATAGTGTACGTTTAGAATATAAAAGTACTATTAGTTGCAAATATTATTTGTCAAAAGTCTTTCAAGAAGTATGCTGCTAAAATATTATTGCTTTAATACAAACAAATTTGGATTATTTTTTTTAAATTTCAAGATAAATTGTTTAAATAAAGTCTAAAACTTTTTAAAATATTGAATCATATTAAATTAGTTCATTGAAATTGTTTCTTTATTGCGGAGCATTGCTGACACATTTTTTTTAATTTAACAACGATTTTTTTAATATATGTTTGCGTTTATATACAGATAAACACAAGGTTCTTTCTAGCAACATGTTGCTGAAATAATTTCTTATTCTAAATCTAAATATATTCAAGAAAATAGCTCAATGTGTTGAATATTTGTTGTAAATATGTTGCTAGAGACATTTTTTCATGTTGCAGAATATATTTATATTCTTTAAAGCAACATGTTGCTTATAATATTTTTTTTTTGTGAAGAACGTAATTATTCTCAAGAAAATCTTTATTGCTAGAAATTTTTTTTCCGAGCGAAATGTTGCTAAACTTTAAGATTCTTCATGATCTATCATTATGTTGCAGAGGTAGTTTTTTTTTTAGTCTAACCAATTCCGAGAAATATTCTTAAGACCTTTAATATTAAACATTTATATTACCAATATATTAATGAAAATTTTTCTTTATAGCAACATTTTGTAGTCAATAATTTGATTTTATTTTATTTGTTAAAAGAAATGAAAAGAAATCTCAAAAACTCAAAGACTCTTAAGACTCGATCTATAAACATGTTACAAAGGTATTTTTTTTAAGTCTAACAATTTCCCAAGGTCTTTAATATTAAATATTTATATTAGCAACATTTTGTAGTCAGTAATTTGTATTTTATTTTTATTTGTTTAAAGAAATGAAAAGAAATATCCATAAACTTAAAGTTTAAAGTACATTTTTCTTTTTATCAAATTGTTGCATAGTAATTTTTCACTTTTATTTTTCTAATTTAATTTCATATACAATTTTTTAGGATCTAATCTCAACTTAAGTTAGATATGTTGCTAAAGAAATTCTTTATTTTGTATTTCTAAGAAATCGTTCCAAATATTTTTAATATTTCATATAAATAAGGACTGCGCACGAAAAAATCCGTGCATACTTTTAGGTTTATAACTTTTGATGCTAGAGAGAATATAGCAGAAAAAATCAAAATTCCCAAGAATGAAACTCCGTGGAACTGAGAACTGAGATTGGACCCTAGTAAAAAAATAATTTAATGGAGACTAAAAGTTCTATAAAAAGTTAAACGGAATTTAAAAATAAGTGGACTTTTTCGAGCAAAAAAGTGACCGAAACACAATAAAAGCTTTAATGGAAAGAATTCTGGAAAATATTAGATATTTCATAAAAAAACAATACAAAAAAATTTATGTTAAGAACTTGAACATAACAGTCTTTAATATAAAAATATAATTTAAAACAAATTCGCCCATTGGTTTAGTTTCAATAAGTAGAATTGTGTGCACGGATTTTTTCGTGCGCAGTCCTTATGCTGTAAACCATATTTTAATTCTTAGCAACATGTATAATTTATTTTTGTTTTATAGTTGATTTGCTGAAGAATCACATTTACAAATATAACAATATTTTAGCAACAAATTTCCTTTAAGAGGGAAAAATTGTTCTGCAACATATTGAGAAACATTTACTTTTGAAAATATTTTGAATAGAAATTCTTGAATATAATTCTGTGTTCCCAATTTCAGAGTCATTTTTTTCTTAGGAACATGTTGCAGGAAGAATATTTTTTAAGAGTTTTTACGTTCTGGTTTTCTACAACGTTTTTTTTTAACTTTTTTTTTTAAATTAGTTTAGTTGGATTCTAAAACTGGTTAGCAACATGTTGCTGCCACATTTTGTATATAAAATGCTTAAGTTTAGGCAAGATAAACAAACAATTTTTATTATATTTATTTTAAATGCAATTTTGGAAACTTTTTTTCATAAAGTATTAACAACATGTTTTTAAACATATTTTTTCTAACTTGGAAAAAAACTAGTTACTCTTTGAAGCCTCTTATTTGACAAGAAACTTCTTTTAAAAAAACTTAAATTTTGAACGAAATCTGCAATATGCCTTTTTAATTAGTTAAAAAATTCAACGTAATATTTTTAATATTATAAAAATTTTGTTCTTCAGCAACATGTTGCAGAACAATTTCTTATATTTTTTAAGAAACCTGTTATAACTTATTTTTTTAATAAAATATCTGGCATTCTAAAAAAATTGTACTTTCAGCAACATGTTGCAGTAACATTTTTTATAACTTTTTTAAAGAAAACCTGTTCTTTTTTTTTAAATATCTAGCATTCAGAAAGAAATTGTACTTTCAGCAACATTTCTTATAACTTTTTTTAAAGAAAACCTGTTATAACTTGTTTTTTTTTGTAAAATATCAAGCATTCTGGAAAAAAATTTATTTTTTTTTTTTTTAAAGGAAACCTGTTCTTATTTTTATTTTTAAAAAATATTTAGCAAAAATTTGCCTCTGTTTTAATACTTATATGTTTGTTATTACCTTATTTATCAACATGTTGCCAAACTTAATGAAAGTTTAATATTTTTATAGCTCTTTTAAAACTTTAACAAAAACACCGCTTTATTGTTTTATCTCTACGTCTTTTTCCAATATTTATATGTATTTTTTTTTTCTTAATTTTTATGCATTTGACCTACAAAATCAAGGGACTTTTTAAGAGACTGAGAAAACAAAAAAATCATAATTTAGTTTAACACATAAAAACAACGATGTATTTAATGATTTTTTGCGGTTTTTGTATTTATGATGACACCAATGTGGCGGTAAAGTTAATGATGAAAAGTAGCAACGAAAAAAAAAAAAAAATAAATAAATAAGAAGAAAATGTAAAAATAAAAATTGATGGCACAACTTAAGAAGCACTTAAATTATGACGACGTTGAAGAAGAAGATGATGTTGGTGGAAAAAAAATGCGGTTATTTAAAAAATTCTGGTTTTTAGGCATTATTCTCAATTTTTGTTCACATTTCGGTTCACTATAAAAAGAAAAAAACGGTGAAGGTTATTTAATAATGGTTTTCTGAACATTATAATGAATTTTACCACAAATTCAAGGAGAAATGAAAATAACTGATCATAAAATATAAAAGAAATTATTATTTATGATTTTTTTTTTATAATTTTTTGCCTCTACAAAAACAATATTTATTTCAATAATTATGTTTAGTCGCCATTTGAAGAAAGAAAAAAAAATTGATTAAGAAAAAAATTTTTCTAATCAAATTAACACTTTTTTTACACACAAAGTCATGTTTATTATTTAGCAAAATATTGAAAGAAACTATAAAGAAAAAACTTTATTTATAAATTCAATAAATAAGCTTCTTCAGCAGTAATCACATATATAAAATCAATATCATCATGATTTATTCATCTTTATTTTCTTAATTTTTTGTTTTTATTTTTCGCCATAAATTTGAGTTAATCATAAAACCTCAAAGTAAAAGAATAAATAAAGAAAAATTAGAAACCTCATTTTATTTAGCCAAAAGCCAAATAAACCAATTAGATTTTGTTATTCTGGGCATCAACTGTTCGTTCACAATCAATATTTTAAAGGGGTAAATTGTATGATTTCAAATGAAATCATACAATAAATAACAAAGAAGATTATTAGAATTGGCGTCTTAGTAAAATAATGCTAATAATGCTAATAATACTTAAATAAAACTTCTCAGTAATTTTAAAAGATTTGAAAAAATATCTAATACAATGAACTTATTTGATGGTCTAGTGCTCACAGTTACAATAGAAGTTAATAAAAAATGTAATAAATAAAACAAAATTAATATAAATAACCTAGTAATTATAAAGATTAAGTTCATAGCTATATGATGTCAATTTAATTTTTAAGACAAATTTTGTTAAAACTAATTAAATATCAAAAAAAGTTTAAAATTAAACCTAGAAAATTAAAGAAAAAAAAAAAAAAAAATATTGCTAAACATTTATTGCGACAAAATTGTTTAAGAATAAAAATAGTATGTTTAGAAAATCTCAAAAAATTTTTAGAAATTTAATTTAAGGAAATAATTGTTAAATTAAAAATAATTCTATTAGCAACATATTGCTAAAAAAATTTAAAGATTTTGATTTATAATTAAAAAAAATAATAATATTAAAAATTTAATAAATAATAAAATTAAAATAATAAACATGTTGCAGAAATGTAAATGTTGTTGTGAATAATTTTAGTTTTCACTATTTTCTTAAAAATTTAAATTAGAAAATTTATGGAAAAAAATGTTGCTAAACATTTTTTTTAACAAAAAATGTTGATAAACATTTGTTGCTTCAAATTTTAAAAGAATAAAAATATTATTTGTAGAAAATCTCTAAAAAACTTTTAGAAATTTGTTATTTAAGGAAATACTTAATGAATTAAAAACAACAATTTTATTAGCAACATGTTGCTAAATAAATTTTAAATTTTCCTTCATACTATTTTTTGAAAATAATATTAAAAATGTATTAAATAATAAAATTAAAATAATAAACATGTTTCTAAACATGCTGCCGAAATCTAAATGTTACTCAACATTTTTTTCAATGTTTTCTTAAAAATAATAAAAAACTGAAAAAAAAATATTAGCAGTTATGAAGAATGTTTTATAAATAAAAATGTTGCTAAACATTGTTGCTAGAATAAAAATATTGCTTGACATGTTGCCATATTATTTTTTATAATTTTATTTAAAAAAAACAATACAAAAACTGTAACAAAATTTAAAAAGTTTTGATAAGAGTTTTTCAAAATTCATTGGCAACATGTTGCAGAAAAATATTTTGCGCTATTTTTAATTGTTTTTTTTACAAAAATAGTGTTAAAAACTAAATAAATAAAAAATCAAGTTTAATAAACTTGTTGCTTTACATGTTGCAGTATTATTTTTTACATCTTTCTTTTAAAAATAATATAAAAACTGCCAAAAAAATTTTATTACGATTATTTTAAAATTCATTGGCGACATGTTGCAGAAAAATATTTCACACTGTTACCACAGTTTTTCCTTTTTTTAAAAAATAATATTAAAAATTAAATAAAAAAATAAGTTTAATGAAAATGTTGCCCTATTGTTATCAGTGGCAACATATTGAACAAAAATATTTTACAATGGTTAAACCTGTTTTCATGTTTTTTTTTTTTCAAAAATATTAAAAATTAAATAAATAAAAAAAAAGTTTAATAAACATGTTGCCAAACTTGTTGCTGGACTAAAAATGTTGCTAAAAATGTTGCTTAACATGTTGCAATAATATTTTTTATAATTTACTTTTAAAAATAATATAAAAACTGTCAAAAATTTTTATTACGAATGTTCTAAAATTTATTGGCAACATGTTGCAGAAAAATATTTTAGATTTGTTTTAACAGGTTTTCATTTTTATTTTCAAAAATAATGTTAATTTAATATTTAAAAAAATAAGTTCAATTACCATGTTGCTAGAATCAAACTGTTGCTTAACATGTTGGAGTATTATTTTTATACTTTTCATTTAAAAATAATATAAAAACTACGAAAAAATAAAAAAGTTATTAAGAATCTTTCAAAATTCATTGGCAACATGTTGTTGAAACATATTTTACACTTGTTGTCATTGTTTTTTTTTACAAAAATAGTGTTAAAAATTAAATAAATAAAAAAAGTGTAATGAACATGTTGCTAAACATGTTGAAAAAACAGTGGAACTAAAAAACTAAATCTTTTAGGCAACATGTTGCTTATAAAATGGTTTTCTTTTAAAATGTTGCTAAAATCTAAGTATTAGTTGTATTAAAACTTAAACAAGATGTAATCTAATATGTTGCAGAAAAGTAAAATTGTTGCTAAACTTTTTGCAGCAATATTTTTTACAGCCTTATAACATTGAACCTTTAATTAGTCATGTAGCTTATTGTAAAAAATCTTAAATTGTTGAACTTGATGTTGAAAAAGATGTTGCTAAACATGAAAATTTGTGCAAATCTTACTGTCACCATGTTGCTTATACAATTGTTTATTTCTTTTTAAGATGTTACTAAAAACCTAAATAATTATTGTGTAAAAACATAAACAAAATTAAAAATGTTACAGAGGAATAAAATTGTTACTAAACATGTTGCAGGAAAATGTTTTACTATAAATTATAGCCTTAAGAAACAACTTTAAAAAAATTCTGTAGTTTATTAGTTCTATTGTTGAAATTGATGTTGAAAAAAGTGTTGTTTAAAATGTTGCAAAAATAGAGGTACAAAAAATTGCTGCAAATATAATTGGCAACATGTTACTTAAAAAATTATTCGCTTTTTTAAAATGTTGCTAAAAATTTTAATAAAAATTGTATTTATATATATATATATAAAAAAATATAAACATGTTGCAGAGGAATAAAATTTGTAGTTAAACATGTTACAGCAATCTTTTTTACAAAAGACTGTAAGCCTTTTAATATTAAATTTTAAATTAATTCTGTTGTTTTTTTTAGCATAGTGTAAAAAGTGTTCTATTGTTGAATTTGATGTTGCTAAACATGTTGCAGAAGCAGAGGAACTAAAAATTGCTACAAATCTTATAGGCAACATGTTGCTCATAAAATTGTTTACTTTTTTTTAAGATATTGTTAAAAATCTAAATAATTATTTTATGGAAATATAAAAACAATGTTGTAAAATATGTTGTAGAGGAATAAAATTGTTGCTAAACATATTGCAGCAACATTTTTTAGAATAAATTTCAGCCTTTTAATATTAAACCTTAAATTATTTTTTTTATTAAAAGTGCTTTAGCAAAAATTCAGCTTATCAACGTGTTAAATATTTAAGACTTTTATACAAATTTAAAATTTTATAATATTTCACTTTTCTACCACCAATTTGCTTAATCCCCCTCCCACTCACTTTAAATTCCTTTAATTTGTTTTTATATTTTTCTGACATTTATTAATTGATTAATTTGTATTTACGACAGCTTATTGTGTTTTATTTTTTTTCTACAAAAATTTCAAAAAACCATTTTGTGTGACAACCTAATTATAACACAATAATTTGCATTTTAACGTTTTGCTATTTATTATTTTTTTTTGTGTTTTACTTAATTTTTATGGCCAAAAAATACGTTTTTTTGTTTTTTTGTTTAATAAAAATTAAAGAATTGTCTGGTACTTTGAATCACGTGTATTATGTGGTAACACAAAAAATGTTTATTGTTTTTGTTTTACTTATATTTAAAGCTTGATAATTAAATATTTGCAAAATTGTATTTAAAACTTGGAAATCATTTTTATTACACTTTTTTTATGTGGATTGTTTGAAATTCTTATCTTTTATTTTGCTGGTAATAAAAATAAAATTGGGTCAAATGTTTAAATGAAATGTAGGTGAAATTTAGTTTATTTAATTTGAAATTATTTGTTTCTCAAATTTGTAGTCAGTTTTGGAACTTTTGTGGCGCTTATAAACATATGTTGCTGATGAGGAGATGTAGAAAAAGTGGAGTTTTTAATTTAATTTAAAATTTTTTATATAAGCAACAGTAGCTTCTCATTAACAGCTTGTGGTAGTCTATTTAAGGTATTTACATTTTTAGGCAACATGTTGCTAGGGATTTATTTTTATTTAATTTATTTTTTTAATATTAGGCAACATGTTGCTGGATTCTTAAGGCTTGTTTTTAAATAAAAATTTTTTCTTTAATAATTTATTTTAATGTTGGTGACTTTTTTTGCAAATTTAGTAATAAATGTTTCTAGCAACATGTTGCCAACATTTGAAAAAATGTCTCTTAGACTTTAAAGTCAGTCTTATATATTTCTTTGTTTAGAAATTGTTCTAAATATTTAATTTATGTACATATTTATTCCCGGCAACATGTTGCTGAATCTATTGCTTATCTTTACAACCTCCTTTTAACATTTATTTTATACAGAAAAATAATTTTATTTCAAGGTTATTTATTTCCATTAAATAAATAGAAACTTTTTTCATTATTATTCTTGTTTGTTTAACAAATTGAATAAAAATAAAAAAAAAAACCCTGACCATTGAAAATTGTTTACTTAAACTACAAAATAAAAGAGAGCGTGTAGGAAAAGTTGTCATAAATTATCAAAATTGATAAGTTAAACAAACACACACACAGAAACACACAACACATATAAACTAAAAGATAATAAGCATTGAGTGAATGAAGTCTAAAATATTGATTTTAACAAAAAACTAATAACAAAAATAATTAAATTAAAGTTGAAAGCAAAAAAATAAAAAAACAAAAGCAAAACAAAGCTAAACATAAAAAAATTTAATTACACAAATTAGAAATAGAAATAGCAGCAGCGACAGCAGCACTTGAAATTATACAACAAACTAGTTTAGCACAAGTCATATATACATACATATATTCTAACTAACATCAGCAAAAGCATCAAGCCAAGTCACCACTCTTTGGACTCTTTGTTTTCTAACATTTATTATTTTGTTACCAAAGAGTGTCTTTTTTTATATTTTTCTTTGTGCTGGTCTTGCTCCGTTTCAAACATTAGACTTTATGCTTCACATATATAAGATTTCTAAAGTAAAACACGTTTGTTGTTTTTTTTTTAATGTCTGAGCAATTTTTTTTTTCTTCTATACAGCTTCTGTTGCCTTAAACAAAAAGTTTGAAATATAAAAAAGTTGTAGTAAGATAGAAAAAAAAAACCTTTAATGGGTTCATGTTGCCATGTTTGAGGCATGAAAAACAGAACAACAGCCTGCAGTGAAAAAATACAACAAAGTTATTGAAAAAAAGTAACAAACAGGAGATACTATACAAAGAAATAAGAATAAAAAAGTTAATATTCCAATGATTAGTCATCAAAGTGTATAGCTTTAGCTGGAAAAAAATAATATCGGAAAAAGAAAAAGCTTGAAAAAATAGCATGGAATATAAAAAAAATAAATTTCCTAAAAAAAAATTAAAAAGCAACATGTTGCTAGGTATTACAAATGTTTAGAAACCAAATGCTTTGAAAATCAGATTGTGGCAACATGTTAAAAATAGCAAAAAAGCACAAATTTTGAAACAAAAAAATAATTGTTTTAAGAGTTAAACATTTAACAACATGTTGCTGATACAAAAAAAAAAAAATTAAAATTGTTTATAAATATAATGCATAACAAAATCTATTAAAAATAAGTTTTAGTTTAATTTTTATAGAAAAAATTTTTCAGGTACATGTTTTAGTTTAACTCAATATTATACATTTACAGACAATTTTCAGCCTTAATTACTTGTCTAAAAATGTTAAGCAACAAATTGCTAATAGAAAAGATTGTCGAAAACATAATGTTTAAATGTTATAGATTTAGCAACATGTTGCAAGTAATAAAATTTAATTAAAAATTTCTTCAAATATGTGATTGTTTAAAATCTATAATAAAATTATGATTTTTATTAATTTTTATTAAACAATTTTTTTTAGCAACATGTTGCTGACAACAAAAATTACACTAAAACGATTTAAAGATTCATTAACTAAAAAATAGGCTTAAATAATTAAATATCCACTTAAACTTTATATTAGAAAATGTTTAGCAACAAAAATGTTAACACAAAAATGTTAATAAAACAAGATTTTTATAGCTTATGTGTTTAGCAACATGTTGCCAATTATAAAAATTAAGTTTTAAATTTCTTGCAAATATATTGACGCTTAAAAAATTTAATAAATTAAGTGTATGTTTTTATTTTTATTCAGAAACTTGTTTAACATGTTGCTGACTACAAACATTAAGTTTAATCGAATTCGAAGGTTCTTTAACTCAATATTTAGCTTCTACAATGAATTTCCATTTGAAATTTTATATCGAGAGATGTTTAGCTACATGTTGGTAAAAGAAAAATTTTCAAAAAAACAAATATTTAAGCATTTAAGCTCTGAAACATGTTACCAGTAATAAAAATTAAATCTAAAATTTTATACAAATATGTTGCTGTTTAGAAACCATGACAAAACTATGATTTTTGTTAATTTCTTTTAAACAATATTTTTAGCAACATGTTGCTTACAACAAAACTTTGAATTCAAATGGTTTTAAGGTTCATTAATTTAAAATTAGGCTTCAAAAATTAATATTTACTTAAATTTTTTCAAAGAATATGTTTAGCAACATGTTTTTGTTACAAATAGTTTAATTAAGCAACATTTGTATAACTTATGTGTTTAGCAACATGTTGCCTATTATAAAAAAGAAGTTTTCAATTTTTTGCATATATATTGTTGCCTAAAAAATTTAAAATATTAAGGTTTATGCTTAATTTTGTTAAAGAAACTTGTTTAACATGTTGCAGACAACAAAAATTTAGTTTAATCCGGCTTGACAATTCTTTAACTCAATATTAAGCTTTTACAATAAATTTTCAACATAAATTTTATATTGAGAGTAACATGTTGATGAAAGAAGTTTTCAAAGGAATTAATTTTTGACCATTTATGTTCTGCAACATGTTGCCAGTAATAAAAATTATCTAAACAAAAATTCTTACAAATATGCAGCTGCCTAAAAACCATAAGAAGTTAAAGTTTTTAGTTATTTAATTTAGAACCTTGTGCATCAACATGTTGCTGACAACCAAATTTTTGTTTAATCGGGCTTAAAGATTCTTTAACTCAATATTGCGAATCTTTAATAAATTCTCAATTTAAATTTTATGTCAATAAATGTTTAGCAACATTTTGCTAATAGAAAAATTGTTGAAAACCAAAAATTTCAATCATGTTTAGCAACATGTTGCCAATAATAAAAAATAAATCTTAAATATCGTACAAACATGTTGCTGTTAGGAAAACTAAAACAAAATGTAGTTTGTTAATAATTATTAACAGCAACATGTTGCGGAAAAGAAAACTTAAGTTTAGTTGTATTTTAGAACAATTTTCAATATTAACAATTTAAGTTTCATATCAATTTCATATCAATTAATGTTTAGGATTATGTTGCTAGTAAAACAATCCCAAAAACATGATGTTTAAGGGTTATTATGTAAGCAATATGTTGACAAATCATAAAAAAACACATTTTAAAAGTTCTTAGAAACATGGTGCTTTTCAAAATCACATAAAAAATTAATTTTGAGAATAATCATTATTGAAAAGACTTGTACAGCTACATGTTGCTGAGAAGAACAAATATGTCAAAACTAAGTTTATGATTAGTCCAGTTTCTGATAAAAGTTTCAAATAATATTTTTCTGAACATTTTATATGAATAAATTTTAAACAACATGTTGCTGGGATGAATTATAATTTGCGCAACATTTTTTTAATGGTAAAAAAAGTATTTTAAATTGTTATGCAGTAAATTTGACAAACAAAATTGAGCTTTATATGTATTTTTTTATAAGAAACTTGCTGCTGAGCATAAAAATTCAGTTTAATTGGTTTATTGAGTGATTTAAATTTGAGGAATAAATTATCAGTTTTATTTTCAAATGGTTAACATGTTGACAGTAGAACAATTTAAGAAACAATAATTTTATAAAGCTTATAAGTAATGCAACATGTTGCTAATAGTATAGAATATTTTTAAAAGCCATATTAAATTGTATGTTTAGATCATACACGGAAAATATCTATTCTATTAAATGTTTGTAAGAAAGACTAGTTTAGCGACATGTTGCTGGGGAAAACAAGTTTATATGGTTTACAACATGTTGCTTATATTAAGGAACAAACAAAAATTGTTTTAAAATGTGTTGTTAAAATTGTAAATCAAAAATATGCTTTTTATTTAGTTTTTATGAGAAAAACTTTACAGCAACATGTTGCTGGAGAAAATATTTATTTCGGAACAGTTGAATAATTATGATAAACATTAAAAATTAAATTTATGTCTAAAATTCTTGTTTGCAACAGGTTGATAGTGGTAAAATTCAAGAAAATTTGTTATTTTTAATGTTTAAATGTATCGCTACATGTTGCTAATGGTATAAAAATTATTTTTAATGTTAATATGTTGCGCAACATGTTACTAATGTTAAAAAAAGATTACAAATTTTTAAGAAACATGTTATTATTAGATTTCTATATCGAAAATATTATTTTTATTTAATTTTGCAGAGAAAAACCTTACAGCAACATGTTGCTGGGAAAAACATTTATTTCAAAACTGTAGGAAATCGATGGAAAACATTTACAATAAAATTTGTGTTTAAATTTGTTATGGAAAAATATTTTGAAACATGTTGCCAGGGTTAAAATTCAAGAAAATCTATTATTTTTAAACTTTATATGTTTCACAACATGTTGCCAGTATTATAAAACATTTCAAAATTTCTTGGAAACCATTTATTGTTAAAAGTCTTACCGTAAATATGCTTTTTAAATAATTTTATTGAGAAAAACCTTATGGCAACATGTTGCTAGGAAAAAAATTTATTTCAAAACTGTTAAAAATCGACAAAAAACATTAACAATTAAATTTGTGTTGTAGTTTCTTATGGAAAAATGCTTTGCAACATGTTGCCAGTGAAATAATTCCAGAATTCTTTTTAAAGTTTATCCTTCGCAACATGTTGCCAATATTAAAAAAAAACAATTAAACACTTTATTGTTAAAATTTTTTATTGAAATTATGCTTTTTATTTAATTTTTATGAGGAAAACCTATATGAAACCTATATGTTGCTGGGGTTAAAAATTATTTTAAAACAGTTGAAAGTCGATGGTAAACATTACCAATAAAATTTATGTTTTGATATCTTATGGAAAAATGTTTTGCAACATGTTGTTAGTGGAAAAATTCTTAAAAAACTTTTTTTTTAAGTTTATATGTTTTGCAACATGTTGCTGATGTTAAAAAACAATTCAAATATGTTTGAAAACATGTTATGGTAAAAATTGTATATCAAAAATATATTTTTTATACAATTTTTATCAGAAAATTTTAATAGCAACATGTTGCAGAAAACAAATATTTATTTATAACATTTTGAAGATAATTTTAAGCATTTGCTACCAATTTTATATCAAAAAATGTTTTGCAACATGTTGCATTACAAAAACTGCCTAAAAACTACGTTTTGTAATATTTATACCCTACACCACCATAGGTGGGGAGGGTATTATGCGTTTGTGCTGATGTTTGTAACACCCAAAAATATTGGTCTAAGACCCACCTTAATTTATACCAATCGGCTTAGAATCACTTTCTGGAACATATAAGTTTTATATAAGTCTAAATAAGTGTGCTGATTTTTAAAAAGATCGGTCCATAATTAACCATAGCTCCCATATAAACCCCTTTTCAGAAAATCACTTTAACGGGCATAAATCCCATTAAAATGTTAGTATCAAGTTAATATTCGACACAAATAAGTTTTATATGAACATAAATGATAGTGCCAAATTTTACAAAGATCGGTCCATAATTTACCATAGCTCCCATATAAGGCCCTCTTTCGGGAATCACCCAAAAGTGAATAAATTCATATAAATGTCAGCATCAACGTAATACTCTGTATTCGTATGTTTTATTTTACACTTATGAGTATCGGTCCACATCTGACTCCAAGTCAAGACCCCTTCCCCGAATTGTAATGTACACAATGGTGTAGGGTATCATATGGTCGGGCTTGACCGACTATATCTTTTTCTCTCGTTATGTGTTTGACAACATGTTGTTAGTGGTAAAAAATAACTTAAACTTCTTAGTAACAAGTTATCAAAAAAGTATGTATAAAAAATAAGGTTTTTATTTAGTTATTCTAAAAAAATTGTTTCTGCAACATGTTGCTAAAAGAAAAATTATTTTAAACTATTTAGAACTCGATTTTAAATATTAACATTAAACTTTGAAATGAAATTTCCTATTGTAAAATTCTTAGCAACATGTAGCTAACACTAAAAATTAAGTTAAAAGGAAAATTGTAACAATTTGATTATAATTTGTAACATGTTACCAGTTTATATAATATATATAAATATGTTTCATATTATAGTATGGTTAGCAACATGTTGCTAAGAAGAAAAAATTCACTTAAGCGTGATTTTATAGATATAAAAAGTTTATTTTGCTTTTAATTATTCGAGTTAAATTTTTCGTGAAATATTTTGTTTCATTAAAAGTTTAGCTACATGTTGCTAAAGCTTTATGATTAGAAATTTAAAAATAATCATTTTAATTATTTCACTGATTTCTTTTCTGTCTGCTCTAATTTTATTATTTAAATAATAATTGTTTTTTCTTCTCAAAATAACAATGACTCATCAACATTTTGCATACAATGTTAATCATTTTCTATAGCCTGTTGTTGGTTACTTGTTTTTTTGTTTTTGTTATTCTTGTTCGTTTGTCAAATATTAAACACAATGACAATAAATTTTAAAATGTAAATTTAATGCAAAAAGTGTAAAACTATTTTATTTATTTTTATTATTGTTGCTGTTTTGTAAATATTTCCTCATTGTTTCTTTCATAAGGATCCACATTTAAAAAATGATGAACAACGAAAAAAAAAAATTGCCAACAACCAACACAATAAACCCACAAAACTTAAAACTTTAAACATTAAATTTTGTGTGTTGCATTTAAATTGTAATGAATAATGTTGGCTGACACTAAAACCATGCCACAATTGGAAAAAAATTGCACACGAATGTTATTTTATTTTTATTTATTTTTTTATTTAACTACAATATGACTGTGTGGCATTATTGTTGTTTCGTGCAATTTGTTGAGATTTTGTTGTAGTTGCTGTTTTTTTTTTTTGTATCTCATAACAAACACGCATTTATAGCAGTGATTTGAACTAAAATAATATGAAGAAGAAACTTGAAGAATTGGAGGTAAGATAAAAAATAAATAAACTGGCTGGCTGGTTGGCAAAGTGTAACTTTTTTGCTAAAAAAAATCACAAAAAACTTTGTTGTTGTCTTGCAATGTAATGCATTTGTTTGCGTTGTTGCTGTTACTGAATAACTGTTTATTTCATTGTTGTTGTTTTAGTTTTTTTTAGGTTAGTTTCCTCTTTTTCCGCTACTTTTTTCTTTCCTCAATGTTCAAGTCATCGTCATAGTTACCAAAAAGAGTATAAAAACTGGTTTTTAATAAAAAAGAAAGAAAAAATTTTTTTTTTTTTTTATTTAAATATTGTAGCTTTAATTTTGCAAGGGAATGCAACATGTTGCAAATTTTTAAAGGCTGGTTTTTTAATGTTAAAACTTTTTAAGGTGGCTCAGAAGATTTATATTTCATATGAAGTTTAAACTAATTTCAATATAAAAAAGTTAAAAGCTTAGCAACATGTTTTTAAAGAAAAAGTTTCAGAAAAAATAAGGAAATTTGTTTTACTTGGAAATTTAAAACATTTAAAATAAAATGATAATTAAATTAAAGCTTTAAAGTAGATTTTTATAAAGCTTAGCAACATGTTGCTGTGAAAAATTATTTAAATGTTATTAAAAATATAAATTTTATTTTTCATTCAAATTTTAACCAAAAATTTTGTTTTATTGAAGGTTAACAACATGTTGCTAAAGGAGACTTGAAAAGAAATCATTAAAAAGAAAATTAGACAAATATTTTACATTGATTTAATTATTAAAAAATAATGTTTTCTTAGTCTTAGCAACATGTTTCTGAGAAAAAAATGTTTAACAATAAAAAAATAACAAATTTTATTTGATTAAGTTAAAAAAAATGTTTGTATAGCAACATGTTGCATAGAAAAATTTTAATAAATTTACAAAATTGTTTTTAATTGCTGTAAGAAAAAAAAAAAAAAAAAATATTTTACATTAATTTTTAATACAAATATGTCTTCTTATGTAGTACAGCAACATGTTGCTAACAACATTTTCTTAAAAAATATAAGAAACAATAGGAATTCCAAAAAATAATATATTAAACTTATTTTTAATTAAAAATGTACAAAAATATTTCCTTAGCAACATGTTGCAAAATATTTTTTTTTTTTAATTTTAGACAAATTTTAACAATTTTTATTTAAAAAATTATAGCTGTATTACAAAATATTAAAAATATACTATCTTTTTCTTCCGAAACTAGTTTTTTCACGATTTTGCTTAGATTTTCTGAAAATATTACATTTTTGTAATTGATATAAAAAAATATTTAAATATATTTTTAATAAAATTTTTTTTATTATTAAGTACAGCAACATGTTGCTAACAACATTTTCTTAAAAAATATGAAAAAAACAACAACAAAAAAATAATTAAATAATATGTTACTTATTTTTAATTAAAAATTTTCAAAAATATTTCCCTAGCAACATGTTGCTAGACTATTTTTATTTTATTGAAAATTATTTACTTCAAAAATGTAAGTTATTTATTCAGAAAATCGTACAATAATATAAACATTTCTTTCAGCAACATGTTGCTGAACTATTTTTTTTCACGATTATTAAAGAAAATAAAAAAATTATAAATTTTTTGTTGCTAAAAAATTGTATACGTTTTAATAAAAAACAAATATTAAATGTTAGAGTAAATATTGCTTTAAAAATTTGTTAGCAACATGTTGCTAAAACAAATTTAAATTCTATTTAAACGCAAAAAGGTTTAAATATAATAAATTTGTTTAAGAATTTTTTGGAATTTATTAAAAAATTTTAAGTTAATTTTTATTGGCAACATATTGCTAACCATTTGTTTAATTTGATGCAAATTTTTTCAATTTATTTTAAATAAGCATTTATTTATATGTTTCATGTTGCTAGGCGTTAGAATTAAATATCATATAATTATTATTAGCAACATAATGCTAACCACTTTTTGCATTACCTTTTTTTAAAGATGTTTTTAATTTGTTTTTTATAGTGTTTAGCTACATGTTGCTAAACACTATAAAATAAAAATTATTAAAAAATTTAAAATTTTTATTTATTTTCTTAACTAAAATCTATGAAATACTATTTTTACAGTTTTAGTTCAGAATATAGCTTAGCAACATGTTGCTATACTATTTTCTTATTCAATGTGTTATTAATAACAAATAAAATTAAATATTAAAACGAAAAAAATAAATTGCTTTCAATATAGGTCATAAATTTAATCTCAGCAACATGTTGCTAGGCGTTAGAATTAAATAAATTATACTAGTTATACAATTTTATTTATTTTTTTGTTTTTATTTAATAATAAAATCAAATTTAGGAAGTTTTAGTTTGTTTATATTTAATAGCAACATGTTGCTGAATACATTTTTTTTATTTCAATGTAAATAAGCATAAATAAATGAAATTTTTTAAGAAAAATAAAGTGTTGCTAAACCTTTACATGATTTTATACTGTTAGTTTTTTAATTTTTACCCAAACTTTAGTTAAAAGAAATAGATAAATTTTAATAGTTAAAAATTTATTTATTTTTTCTAATTTGGGTAGTTTTAGATCGTAAATATTTGCTAGCAACATGTTGCTGAATAACATTTTTGTTGTTTTCAAAGTAAATAAGTAAGAAAATGAATTTATTTAAGAAAGCATTAAACTTCATTTTATATAAAGGGAAAAAAAATTTCTTAGCAACATGTTGCTAAACCTTTACATGACTTTATACTGTTAATTTTTAAATTTTTAGCTAAACTTTAGTTCTTAGAAATAGAGTTTTTATGTTTAATGTTAAAAATTTCTTAGAAACATGTAGCTCAACAATAATTTCCATAAAATATTTTTTTATACATAAATTTTGTTAGATACAAAATTCTAAATAATAAAAATTTCTTACATATTTTTTAACTTTTTGGTAAATATTTCCTAAGCAACATGTTGCTGTAAAAAATAATTACAGTTTCTTTTATTTTAGCATTTAATTTTATTCTGATGTATACAAATTTGTTATATTTTGCATTTATTTTAAGAAAAATGTTTAGCAACATGTTGCTGTACTATTAATAATACAATATTTTGGAATTAAACAAGCTTTTATTTGTTCTTTTTTTAATATATTAGAATTACATATTATTATCTATATATATAAAAGAGTAACGTTACTGATTGACTGATTCATTATCCCACAGACCAAACGCCTGAAGCTAGAGAGATGAAATTTGGAATGTAGGTTGGTCTACCGCCAAATAGATCCAAATAGATTTTTGGAAATTCGAATGTATAGGGGGTAAAAAAGGGTAAAAATATTATACGTTTTATTAAGTTTAATAAAAATTTGTCCCACATGTTGCCTTTAGAAATTTTTAAGGGAATATTTTAATGTTTTATATTAAATTTCATAACGTTTCTATAAGGAAAATTTAAGTTTTCCAATATACATATTAAATATTTATCCTCTTCTTTTTTCTTGATATTTAATTTAATTTAATTTTTTTTTTTTTTTACTAATTAACAATGACATTGACTTTATTATTATTTTTTATTACTACTACGTCAACTATCTATCCCTTGTATTAAAAACAATATAATATAAGACAACAACAGAAAAATAACATAAAGAAAGCTATAATAAGCAACAAAATAGCAATAACAATAAGTATACTTTTTATAATAATGATGTCAATGTCATTGCACTACTTTTATAGAAAATATATACTCTATACAACAATAAAAAAATATATAGTATGAATAAAAAAAAAAACAACAACAAAAACATCTAGAGAGTAGATTGAGAAGAAATAAAAAGGCCAACAATCTCTTGATCATCAACAGTATCAGCACAAAATAACAGCAACAACAACAAAAATAAAACAATAACATTAAAATTATGTTGTTATTGGATACACACAAACACATAAATATACTAAATTACACTGTAACTATCACATATACACAATATGGAGCTGAAATAAAAAAAAACAAAAAACAAATGGCCCTTTTTCATTTTTTTTGTTATGATGCACACTTATATGCATTATAAATATACATACATATTTGCTCTTGTATTATCTATTAATACATACTTACAAATAAACGTTTTTTGTATCAATTCGCCAGGTCTATGGAGTTCAAAAAGACAAATAAAAACATGAATATTGTAAAATAAAAATATTGAACAAGAAGAAGCAGTCGCTAAAGTAAAGGAAGAAATAGAAAAGAGCAGCCTTAAATGATATAGGAAAATAAACACTATAATTTATAATTAATGGCAGTTGTAAGCAGGGATGTTAAACGTACAAGCTTTCCATAAAATCAATTATTAGGTGATAGCAAATATTTACTACCGTTTAAGAGTTTTAAAAAAGAGGGCGTGACATCCAACCGAGTTCTTACATAGCCTATAACCACCACCGGTACTGGTATAATCTGTGTGTCGAATTTCGAGAAAATCTGTGCCGTTTAAGAGTTTTAAAAAAGTGGACGTAAAATGTAAAATATTCAACCGAGTTCTTACATACCCTATAGCCACCACCGGCACTGGTACTATCTGTATGTCAAATTTTTTGAAAATCGTTGCAGTTGTTTAAAGTTTTAAAAAAGTGTCTTTGTCTTATATTAAAATTATGTTGGACCAACCACTTTTCTATCGAAATTATTATCATTATTATCATATCGACGAGGAACATATTTAAAAGCAGGGTCATTAATTCTAGTTTATTTCTGAGTAGTTGGAAGAAAGTCGTGACAAGAGACACTCCACAACAAGGCTCCACTCTTGTAGAACCTTGTTGTGAACAAAGTCCTTTTCGAATTCAATGACAAAGGCACCAAAGTAGTCACATATGCTGACAATGTTGTGCTCCTCATCAGGGGAAAATTTCTCTCCACGATTAGTGAACTCATGGAATCAGCCTTGTGTGTTCTACTGAAATGGGCTAGGGAGAATGGTCTGTGAGTAAATCCTACGAAGATCGAAGTAGTACTTTTTACTATGAAATATAAGGTTCTGGTTTTAGAGCTACCACGTCATGATGGTATCACCCAGGAACTCTCGAGAGAAGCCAAGTATCTTGGCATGATTTTTGACTAGAAGCTGTCATGGAAACATAATGATGATAGTCGTATGCCGAAGGCACTATGTACTTTCTACACATGCAGGGAAATCTTCGGGAAAAGATGGAGTCTGAAACCGTATATTGTTAATTGGATGTATACTGCAGTTATTAGACCCATTCTTACCTAAGGAGCCCTTATATGGGGTAGATCAGTAGGCACGAAGCCACATATCTCTACTCTAAATAAAGTACAGAGATTGGCTTGTCTCTCAATCACTGGTTCAATGAGTTCCACTCCTAAGGCCAGTTTGGAGACTATGCCAGACATTCCTCCTCTTGATATTTTCATTAGAAATATCTCCGCCAAGTCCGTTATACGACTCAAAGAGTCGGGCGAACTTTGACACGACCGTGTTGGTCATGCCACCATATTTAATGTAATATGCAAATCATTTCTTATACAGGGTACCGATTATTTGATACCGAAAATGAATTTTGATAGAACTTTCGACATTAGGATCCCATCTAGAGAAGAGTGGGCAGCAAATTCCGTTTGGACCGAAGACGAATACTGGCACTGATTCGGATATTTTCTTAGATAAGTTAGACATTTTTTCTGATGAGTTAGACATTTTCAGGCCGAAGTATATCCTATCAACATGGCAGAGAAGCGAATTCATTAGCTTCAATTCTGCGCTTCGAACATCGATATATATGTAGACAGTCTTGCCACAATCAAGGCTCTGAATTCTCCCACAAAAAGATGGAGTTGGGCCATACAGATAACGAAATGGCGGATGAATGCGCAGTAAATGCATCGTCTTTGGAAGGGATAATCGCTTGCGAAGGCATTCTCCCACCACTTCATTGCTGTATCCAATACTCTTGATAAATAGGCGGAGAATAAAATGGAACTCAGGTGGTCCTCAATCTCTACTTGTAAGCTGTCAAGGACTTTGTTCACTCCGTTAACGGAGCCGCACCGGAGCATTACTATATCTTGACAGGTCACCGATATGGCTTCTTGTATGTAATATCACAGGCAACTGTATAGTCGGGCTTTTGTAAAAGTTGCTTAGATGAAGAAAAGGAAGAATCCGTACAACACTTGTTATTCGAATGTCCAGCACTGAACAGACGGGGACTGAGACACCTCGGTAGACAACTCTTCCATGATCTGGATTGTTTCAATGACATGCCACTGTTAAACCTGATTAGGTTTGTTAGGAGTACGGGTTGGTTTCAAAGTGGACCAACGGAACGTTAGTTTTCTTTATAGAAAGGGAGAGGAGCATCTTCCCATAAAAGGTATCATAATGGGTCAAAGGTCCTCCGAGTTCACTCGCAATAGCGGGCGACCCTTATAACCTATGCATGTTGGTTAGACATAGATTCTATAGAAATTTTGTTGGTCAGACAAATTGTCTAAGAGATTTTGTTTTTTTTTTGGTTAGACAAATTTTCTATAAACATTTTTCTATCAGATAACGTTTTTAGCCATTTTTTCTTTCAGACAATGTTCCTATAGAAATTTTTTTGGTCTGACAAATTTTCTTTTTCTATAGAAAATAAAATTTCCTTGTTACCATTTCTATTTTATTCAAATTTACATCCCTGATCTTTTCTCACTGTAAGTTGTAACACCAGTTTTTCCATATCTTTACTTTTTCTTTAATTCTTGTTTTTAAACTTATCCTTCCTTATCTGTTTCATTTTTTTCTATTTCATTTTATTCTTGGCCACATTTCTTTTCTTCAAATTACAAAAAACAACAAACAATCTCCCAAACAAAAACAAACACAAACCATAAAAAATTAAAGAAAATTTCCCGTTTTTCCTAAATAAAAAAATAAACACAAACCATACACTCTTACACAAACATATTAAAACAGAGCAGAGTGTGAGAGTTTGTTTTCTTTTAATTCTGTTTTATTTTTTTGGAGAGTATTTGTGTGTTTTTTGTTTTTATTTAATTTTTTTAGATATAACGAGTAGTATTCACGCTATTTTTCGGGCAAGGTCATTTAAACGAGACAAAGTCAATAACCGCAAATAACCTCTTCTTCTTTAGTTGCTTCTTGTTTTGTTTTTTTTTCTCTTGTATTTAACCATTCTTTGGACTTCTGTAGACGTGTGTAAGTGTTTATGTGTGTTGCTGTGTACGTGAGTGTTTTTGGCTTTCTTTCCTTTTCTTATGATGTTATTAAAGTGTTTGTTAAGTTAAAGAAGTCTAGTTGGCCAAAATGTATGTTTATTTTAAAAAGAGCAAGAATAAAGATTCTTATTGGTTGGCAACAAAGTTTATAAACAAAAAGCATGTTGCTAGAAATTAATAAAAATTGTTTTATATATTTTTAGGTAATTAAACGATATAGAAAATTTGTTGGACCAACATATTCAATTTCTAAAGAAAATTTGTTCGTCCAATATAATTTCTATACGACATTTGTGGTTCTAATACATATTGTTATCAAACATATATGTTTTTATTATAAGGTCCATTTAATTCGTTTAACTTACACCAAATATACATAAATAAACATTTAAATTTAAAAAAAGCTGATGATCATCTTTAGCAAAAATGTTCTTTATCTTTTGTACATCATCGTTATAAATGATCAATGGTTTCACATTCTCTGCGACTTGATGACTATGATGTTGCTGATGTTGCTACATTTTTTATTTTTTTTGTTTATTGTATTTTGTTTCTATCTATGTATAGAACGAACTCCTTTAATGTACAATCAATATTCTTGATCTTAAATGCTAAACTTGAGTACTAAAAACGTTTTATTTTTTTTATTTGGTCTTTAGTTCGTTTGCGCTTCACCAGAAATTTAGCGAAGCAAAAGAAATCAATTTCAAGGATTTATGTCTTAGTTTTTTTTTCTTTCAACTTTGTTTTCAATGTCTTCTAAAAGAGTTTCTTTTTTTTTTCGTAAAAAAATAATAATGAAATACTAAAAAATACTAAACTCAGTTAAGAACAAAAACCCGACAACTAAAAAAAAAAAAGATTTGCTTTATTATTTTAAGATTCTTAAGAAGACGAGGCTGGCATAAGAAGTTTTGTGTTGTGTTTTGTTTTTAGAAATAGTTTCAAGGTTATTTGTTGATGAACTCTTTTTTTTTTTTGTTTTATTTAAAAAAGTTTATTTTTAGTTCTTATTCTTTTTGTGGTTAACTTTTTTTGTTGGAAGTATGAATCAGCTATTAATTGGGGATTCAATTAATAAAAAATCATAATGAAAGACATATTTTTAGTTAAAGATTTTATACGGAATTTGAGGGACCAAAATAGAAAAAAAATTTTGTTGGTCTGAAATTTTATTTATAGAATATCTATATAAATAATATCGGAGTGAAATGATGTCGGACCAACAAATTTTCTATAGAAGTTATATCGGCCCGAAGAATTTTCAATAAAAATTATATCGGACCGACAAATTTCCTACAACTTCTATAGAAAAATTGTCGGTCAGATAAAATTTCTATAGAAAAATTGTCGGTCAGATAAAATTTCTTTAGAAAAATTATCGGTCAGACAAAATTTCTATAGAAAAATTGTCGGTCACATAAAATTTTTATAGAAAAATTGTCGGTCTGACAAAATTTCTAAGAAAAATTGTTGGTCAGACAAAATTTCTTTAGAAACATTATCGGTCAGACAAAATTTCTTTAGAAAAATTATCGGTCAGAGAAAATTTCTATAGAAAAATTTTTGGTCAGACAAAATATCTATAGAAAAATTTTCGGTCACATAAAAGTTTTATTGTCGGTCAGACAAAATTTTGTCGGTCAGACAAAATTTCTATAGAAAAATTATTGGTCAGACAAAATTTCTTTAGAAAAATTATCGTTCAGACAAAACTTCTTTAGAAAAATTATAGGTCAGACAAAATTTCTATAAAAAATTGTCGGCCAGACATAATTTCAATTGAAAAATTGTTAGTCAGACATGATTTCTAATTGTTGCTCCGACACTTTTTCTTTAGAACATTTGTTGGTCCGATATTTTTCTTTTTCTTTAGAAAATATTTTGGTCCGACATTTTTTCTTTAGAAAATTCGTTAGTCCGGCATTTTTTCCTTAAAAAATTTGTTGATCGAACAAGTTTTTTTTTAGAAATTTGTTGGTCCGATATATTTTTTCTATAGAAAATTTGTCGGTCCGATATATTTTTTCTATAGAAAATTTATCGGTCCGATATATTTTTTCTATAGAAAATTTGTCGGTCCGATATATTTTTTCTATAGAAAATTTGTCGGTCCGATATATTTTTTCTATAGAAAATTTTTCGGTCTGATATATTTTTTCTATAGAAAAGTTTTCGGTCCGATATATTTTTTCTATAGAAAATTTTTAGGTCCGATATATTTTTTCTATAGAAAATTTTTCGGTCCGATATATTTTTTCTATAGAAAATTTGTCGGTCCGATATATTTTTTCTGTAGAAAATTTGACGGTCCGATATATTTTTTCTGTAGAAAATTTGTCGGTCCGATATATTTTTTCTATAGAAAATTTTTAGGTCCGATATATTTTTTCTATAGAAAATTTTTCGGTCCGATATATTTTTTCTATAGAAAATTTTTCGGTCCGATATATTTTTTCTGTAGAAAATTTGACGGTCCGATATATTTTTTCTGTAGAAAATTTGTCGGTCCGATATATTTTTTCTATAGAAAATTTTTCGGTCCGATATATTTTTTCTATAGAAAATTTTTCGGTCCGATATATTTTTTCTATAGAAAATTTTTCGATCCGATATATTTTTTCTGCAGAAAATTTTTCGGTCCGATATATTTTTTCTATAGAAAATTTTTTGGTCCGATATATTTTTTCTATAGAAAATTTTTCGATCCGATTTTTTCTTTAGAAAATTTATCGGTCCGTTATGTTTTCTTTTAAAAATTTATCGGTCCGTTATTTTTTCTTTTAAAAATTTATCGGTCGATATTTTTTCTTTAGAAAATTTTTCGGTCCAATATATTTTTTCTATAGAAAATTTTTCGATCCGATTTTTTCTATAGAAAATTTTTCGGTCCGATTTTTTCTATAGAAAATTTTTGGGTCCGATATTTTTTCTTTCGAACATTTTTGGGTCCGACAATTTTTCTTTAGAAAGTTCGTTGGTCCTACATTTTCTTGTTAAAAAATTTGTTGCTGCGCTATTTTCTTTTGAAAATTTGTTGCTGCGCCATTTTTTCTTTAGAGAATTTGTTGCTGCTTCTTTTTATCTTTAGAAAATTTGTCGGTCCGACAAGAAAATATATCAGTTTTTACTTAATTTTCTTTATAATTTATGATTAGTTGTCTGTCTGATGAATTTTCATAATAAATATTGCTGTCTGCCTAATTAAAATTTTCCATATGTTTAGCAACTTGTTGTTGTATTTTTATTTATTTATTTTGTTAAATAATACATTTTATTACATTAAAACGTTTTAACTATTTTAACCACATTTATCAACCACTACCAGCATTAACACCACTAACGCCAACACATTATTTTAATTTAAATAAAAAGTCGTCATACGCAATCACTTACCAAAAGCAAAACGTAATAAAACTTTTGAAAATGTTGCTGACAGCTTAAACGAATTTTAAAAACGCTACTCTAAATTCTAGTTGGCTGATAGATTTTTCTAAGGCCTATTTAGTCCTTGGTAATGCTAGATAATGTCCTTTGACTTCTTAACTGACCCTTAGTAATCTAATGTGTAGGCAGTTTAAAATTGTATAAAGGCTGTAGATCAATTTTCTTGTAGTGTTTAGATTTTCTTTTGGGACAAGTGTTGATTTTTTTAATTTTTTCTTGCCTTTCTTAGGGCTCGGGACGTAGTATTTTTTATTACGAAAATTTCTATTATTAAGTTGATACAATCCTGTGTCATTTCAAAGTCTAACAAATATAGTTGTTAGCACAAAAGTTGCCATATATATTAAATACCTTCTAGTTTGCAAAACATTTTTGTTGCAATAACTGTGATTGTGTGTTGAAAACATGTTGCAGTCAACACCATCACCACTACCACTAACAACCATTATAAAGCAATAGAGCATGCAAAGCAGGTTGTGAACTCAAACATATAAAATTCAACAAATTTCCCCTCTCTACGCTTAAAAGGCCTATAGTACCCCTTTAAGTCTCTGGACAATTAACAGCTTTTTAAAAGAGATGATGTTAAAAGTGGTGGTAGAGGGAAAAAATGCAACCAACTGCAACATGAAAATAAATAAACTCCCGCAAAACACAAACAACCCCTTTTCATCTTCATCCTGGGACTTTAACTCTGCTCTCTAAACAAATCAACAGTGTACGACTTTAAACCGGGCATGCGTAACATTTATTATTTTTTTCTTAATTTTCAGTATTTTTTTTAGGTTTCCGTCAGCAAGCATGCGTTTAAAGCTCATAATGTTACTGCCACCAAACAGCTACAATTTACCGAAGTTAAGACTAAAAGACGTACTTACTTACGGACAGAAAGACAGACATTTAGATCATTATGGTAAGACCAACTAAAAACTGCAACCAGTCTTGTTTTGTTAAATAAAACTAAAACTGGTTAATAAAAATATTGCAATGGGTGGCTTTTTGTTGTTCATTGCTTATAGAGCTGCTGTTGGTTGCACTCTATTTTTTTTCTTTTGCTACATTTGGCCACTTTAGATTTTTAAACAAAATTTTTTAAAATTGTTCATTATTTTGTATTTCACTCTGACTCTATAGCAGCCATTATACATATGTATAAGAAAAAATACATGTTTGTAATCATGTCTTACCTTTTACATTCATACATTTATAAATTGTACAAAAAAAAAAAAAAAAAAAAAACCTTTATTGCAATTGCTACAAGTTGCTGCAGTTAAGTTGTTTTAATACTTAAGAAAAAAACCTACAACCAACAACATTGTATTGCAAATACGTTTTACTCATACGTATTTCATAAATTTCAAGTTGTTGCGTGTCTTTAATTAAGAAAAAACTTAAAAAAAACTGCATTAAAATTGCTGCAATTCGTTAAAAAAAAGTTGTTTTGGGACAAGGTTATTTTGACTGATATTTTTTTTATTATGGTTGCATTTGAGTAAATATTTTTATTTTATATTAAAATAAACATTTTTCAAAAATGCGTTAATTATTTTAGATTTATATAAAATTTTTTTTTTTTTATTTTTTAATTTTTATTGTATAGTGAAATTGTTTAATAGTTAGTGCTATTGTTTTTAAAAGTAGAAGGTCAAAGTGTTTAATAAATGTTTTTAAAAACATGTTAAGAATTTCTATTAAATATTAGAAAAAGTTTCTTTTGAATAAAAACTATTAAAAAAATTAATGCAATTATTTAAAAAATCTAAAAAAAGCTCCAATAAGTCGGAATTTAATTTAACAATTGCTAGCAACATGTTGTTTAGAAACTTTAAAAAATATTTATGATTCAAAGTTTTTATTCCAAATGCTTAACTAAGCTATATTAAATATTCCAGGAAATATTTTCTAGTTATTTTATAAAATAAATCTTAATAATAGCTTAGCAACATGTTGCCTAGGGAAATAACTTTAAATTTTATATATCTCTTCATGAATTTCCTTAAAATTTTAAAGATTTGTATTTTTTTTTATAAATAAAGATTTTTTTAAAGTAAATGTTTTCAGAAAAGCTTAGCAACATTTAAAATAAAGCTTAAAAAAGCTTAGCAACATGTTGCCAAAGTAAATAACTTTTACCTTGTTTACCACATATTTTTTGTTTATTATTTTTATCTCGTTTTCTTTAGAATTATAAACATTTATACATTTTCATTAAAAACTTACGAGTTTCAACTGATTTTTATATATTAAATAAAGCTTAGCAACATTAAAAATGTTGCGGGAATTATACTCACATGTATACGAACCTGTAATACAAGTCAATTGGTGACCAATTATCTTCTGATCATTGAAACTATTCATTTATATCTAATGATTACCATTTTCTAACATATTTTTACGAAATAAATCTTTAAAACATCTTAGCAACATTTTGCCCTGGGACTTCATGATATTTCTTAACATTTTACAAAGATTTGTATTTTTTTTTTTTAAATAATGAATTTTGAAGAAGTAAATGTTTTAAGAAAAGCTTAGCAAAATTTAAAATAAATCTTAAAAACAGTTTAGCAACATGTTGCCAAGGTAAATATCTTTTTGACATATTTTCTTTTATTATTTTTATCTCGTTTTCTTTAGAATGACAAACATTTATAAATTTTCATTAAAAACATGAATTTCAAACAATTTTTATATATTAAATAAAGCTTAGCAACATAAAAAATGTTGCGGGTATTATACACACATGTATACGAACCTGTAATACAATTCAATTTCTGACCAATTATTTTCTGATCATTAAAACTCTTTATTTATATTTAATTATCTGACTGTTTCCTTTTTAAATTTGTGCAATTTATCTCTTGTTTTTTGTAAACTAACTTAGCAACATGTTACCGTAGCGAACATTTATTTCCATTATTTTATTTATTTATTTTTAAGTTTTTAGCACTTTTTCAATAAAAATTCTATAATCTTTTTACATTGTATAAAAACAAATTAATTTCAAAATAATCAAGCATTAAATAATCTTAGCAACATGTTGCCAAAGAAAATAATTTAAATTTTTATAATTCTACTGATCACCCTTATCTAATTAACTGATTGATTCCATTTTAAATTTGTGCAATTATCTCTTGTTTTGTAAACTAGCTTAACAACATGTTGCCCTAGTGAGCAATTAATTTTTTTCTTTTATTTTATTTTTTTTTATATTTAAGTTTTTAGTACTTCTCAATAAACAATTTATAATCTTTTTACATTCTTTTTACATTCTATAAAAAAATTTCACATTTCAAGCACTAAATAATCTTAGCAACATGTTGCCAAAGAAAATAATTAAAATTTTGTAATTTTCTTTAACAAGAATTAATCTTTTGTTTTATTTTCTACTGATCATTATTCTGATCATTAAAACTCTCCATTTATATCTGATTAACTAACTGATTACATTTCAAATATAATTTTGAACAATTTACCTCTACTGTTTTGTAAACTAGCTTAGCAACATGTTGCCGTAACAAGCAATTTAATTTCCAATACTTCTATTACTTTATTTAATTTCATATTCATAAAGTGTTTTAAAATTTTTTTAGCAACATGTTGCTATAAACAAAAATATTTGTTCTATAATTTCGTTAAAAAATAATATTATTTTTTATAAAAAATTCGGTTTTTTTAAATGTTGCTTAATTAAAAAAAATTATTATAAATTAAGACATTTTTGGATTTATCAACATGTTGCTAAGATTATGTAAAATTTTTTGGGATTTTTTTTAGAATTAAGTAATTAAAAATTCGATTGTAAAGAATTTTTAATTACATTATAATTCTTAAAAATTTTTCTTTAAATCCCTAAAAAATCTTTTAAATTATCTTAGCAACATGTTGCTAAATCCAAAAATTTTATTTTTTTAAATTTCCTTTAACAGTTTTTAAAAATTTTTTAATCTTTTTATCTCATTTTTATTAAATATAAACACATTATTATAATATCATTAAAGTTTTGAAGTACCAAAAAATTATTTCAAATAATCTTAGCAACATGTTGCTAAAAAAAGTCTCAGTTTTTCCTTTAAAATTGTGTAATCTTTTTATCATCTTTTCATTACAAATTAAGACATTTTAATAATGTTCTTAAAAATATAGCTTTTAAATTCCCAAAAAATGTTTTTAACTAAACTTAGCAACATGTTGCTAAATCAAAAAAATCTCAGTTTTAAAATCTTCTTTAAGTATTTTAACAAGTTAGTTAATCTTTTTATCACATTTTCATCAAAAATTAAAACATTTTTATAGTTTCATTAAAATTAAGGTTTTAAAGTACCCAAAAATGATTTCAAATAATCTTAGCCACATGTTGCTAAGGAAAAAAAAATTCAGTTTTGAAATTCCCCTTTAAATTGTGTATTTTTTGTATCACCTTTTCCTTAAAAATTAAGAAATGTTTATAATGTCTTTAAATATACCACTTTTAATTACCCAAATAATGTTTCAAATAATCTTAGCAACATGTTGCTAAATCCAAAAATTTTATTTTTAAAATTTTCTTTAACAATTTTTAATCACCTTTTTAATAAATATAAAGACATTATTATAAGATCATTAAAATTGAGGTTTTAAAGTACCCAAAAATGATTTCAAATTATCTTAGCAACATATTGCTAAAGAAAAAAGTCTCAGTTTTACAATTTCCAAAAAAATTTTGTAATCTTTTTATTATCTTTTCATTACAAATAAAAATATTTTTATAATGTATTTAGAAAACCGCTTTCAAATTCCCAATAAATATTTAAAACAACCTTAGGTGAATTTTTTATCACCTTTTCCTTAAAATTAAGACATTTTTATAATTTCCTTAAAACCCTGTTTTTAAATTCCTAAGGATATGTTTTAAATAATCTTAGCCACATGTTGCTAAATCAAAACATCTTAGTTTTATAATTTTAACTATTTTCAAAATTTTATTTAAAATTGTAAATCTTTTTATCACCTTTTCATAAAAACTTAAGACATTTTTTCAGTGTCATTAAAATTAAAGATTTAAAGTAACCAAAAATGATTTCAAATAATCTTAGCAACATGTTGCTAAAGCAAAATTTTTAGTTTTATTATCTGCTTTAAAAAATTTTAAACTTTTTATTACTTTTTCTTAAAAACCAAACTACACTACAGTGTAGTTTATATACAAAAAAATAATATTAATTGAATATTAAAGCGTCAAATCTTAGCAACAAGTTTCACGTGAAATTAACTTTAGATATGCAAATTCCTTTAACACTTTTTTAATATTTTTACTCAATTTTCTTCAAAAATGCAGAAATTCTTAGTTCTTTTTTTTTTTTTTTTTTAATACGAAAATTTTAATGCAAAAAGTGTTTTCAATAATCTTTAGCAACTTGTTGCTTAAAGCAAAAACTTTCAGATTTATCACTTCTTTTAAAATTTTTGTTATCTATTTTATAATTTGACTTAAATTTGTGTTTAATTTTAAACATAATTTTATAATTTCTTTACATATGAAAAAATTTTAATTTATAAATATTCTTTTAATAACCTTAGCAACATTTTGACAACAAAATTAATTACAATTTTTAATAACCTTTAACTGTTTCTAATATTTTTATCACATTTTTTTCATAAAAATTAAAAAAATAAAAAATAAATATTTTCTTTATAGTTAGACATTTTAAAGCAATATGTGTTTTAAATAATCTTAGTAACATGTTGCTTAAATTAACAATTTCTATTTTTAAATTTCCTTCAACACTATTTAAATTTTTACTAAATATTCCTTTCAAACAAAGAATTTTTTCTAATTACTTGGAAAATAAAAAAATATTAAAGCAAAAAACCTTAAAAATTATCTTAGCAACATGTTGCTAGAAGCAAAAAATCTCAAACTTTTAATACATTTTAATTATTTGTTCAATTTGTTTTTAAATAAAGAATTTTAGTATCAAAAAATAAAAAGAAAAAAACAATTCTAGGCAAAAATAAGTTTCTAAACAATTATAGCAACATGTTTCTAAAGAAAAAAACATTTTTTGTAATATCTTTAAAGATTTTTTAATGTTTTTATAATTTTGTTTTTTAAAAATCCAGCATTTTTAAAGTGAATTAAAATGAAGAAATTTCGAAGCACTTTTTAGTTTCTATATGTTAAGCAACATGTTGCAAGACTATATAATTCAATATTTATAATATCTCTGATTTTATGAGTCATGTTTTCATAGTTTTTCTTTTAAAGTGAAAACAAAAAATTCGAAGACGAGAGATTGAAAGCAGAAAATGTTTTAAACATTCTTAGCAACATGTTGCCAATGCTTAACAATGACTTTTAAAATATATTTCATTATTTATTATCTTATAACGTGTTCTTTTATTTTATTTTTTATTTAGTTTTCTGTTTGTTTTTTTTTTTCTTTTTTAAAAAAATAATAAAATCATTTAATCTTAGCAACATGTTGCCAATGCAAAAAAGAAATTCATCATTACCCACTTTTTTTTAAATAAACAAGTTCTTTTTTTTATTTATAAAAATGTTTTGATTTTTTATTTTTAAAGTAAAGTATTTAAACTTAGCAATATGTTGCTAGAATAACAAACTGAAATATCCTAATTTTTTTTATTAATGCTTAACTCGTTTATCAACTTTCTTAAAAATAGTTTTGTTTTTGTACATAAATTGTCACACACTATTAAAATTTTGTCTTTAAACTTTCTTAACAACATGTTGCTAAATTAAAAAAGGTCTATGGCCTAAATTTTCAGTTTTTTTTTCTAAACTTGTATCTCTTTTCTTAAAAAATACAAATATTTTGGTATAAAAAAGCCATTATTTTTAATTTAATAATTTAATCCTTTCTAATAAAGAAAACAAAAACTAATAAAAACTAAATAAAATCAAAGAACACTTTTTTAAGATAATAAATAATAAAAGATCATTTGAAACTAAAATTTTTAGCTTTAGCAACATATTGCTAGAACAGAAATATTGTTTTATTAATGCTTAACCATTTTAACAACTATCTTAAAAAAAAATAATTTTTTGTATATAAATTATCATAAATTATTGAAATTATGCTTTTAAATTTTATTAGCAACATGTTGCCAATTTGAAAAAAGGTCTATGACCTAAATTTTCTATTTTATTTTCTAAACTTGTATCTCTTTTCTTAAAAAATACAGATATTTTGGTATAAAAAAAGCCACAAACTAGAAAAAAATATGTTTAAATTTCGTAGCAACATGTTGCCAGATTTTTATAATTTATGTTTATTAAAAAATATTTTCAAACGCCCTCGCTCTTATTTTTAAGCATATTTTTTCTTAGCACAGGAACTTAGAAAAAGAATCAAAAATACATAAAATTTCTTAGCAACATGTTGCAAACAAAAGATTTGTCAATATTATTTTTGTATGTAAATATTTCATAATAAAAAAAAATAAAAAATTATTTTTAAGCAATAAAATTTAAATTATTAAAAAATTTCAATAAAATTTGTTTAGCAACATGTTGCTGACAGCTGTAAATCGTTAATATTGCTTAAAAAATAATACATTACTTGGCAACATGTTGCTATAAAAAATATAAAAAAAAAACATGTTGCTATAAAAATAGTTTTTATTGAAAATTATTATTTAAAGAATTTTAAAGAAAATTATTTATTTATTTTGTTTAAAATCAGTAAAAATATTCCAATTGAATGTTGTTAAATACATTTTTCATTTAATTTGTTTTCTTCTTTTTTTCCAGCTGTTTTTTTAATAAAAATAAAACGTTAGATTTAAAATGTATAAACATCTTTAATGCTTCCAATTTACAAAAGACTAGAGGTAAGTAACGAGTAAAATTATTAATATAGATAATTATTTATAAAATGTTGCTGCAACATTTAAAATTTCCTGTTAAATTTATTTATAGTTTTTTCCTCAAAATTTTCCTTCTAACTTCAACTTTTTACAATATGACATAAACTTTATGGAATTTTTATTATTTTTTGTTTGTTTTATTTTATTGACTTTATCACCGATCATGTCCATGTCTGTTTATGTATGTGTCACTATTTCATGTCCCACCTACTGTAGTAGAGAATTTCATAAAGTTTTTTTTTTCGTCTCAAACACTTAATAGAAGTTAGATAAAACTTGCATTTATACAATTTCATTAGATACATTTTTATTATTTAAAAATTGTGGTTGTTGTTTTTTTTTTCTATTTTTTGCCTCTACAGCAAGAGAGTAGTAGTAGTATGTATTAGAAAAAAAAACATGTATTTCAACAGGTGCGTCCATTACGGTCAAATCAAGTTTCCACATTTTATTCATACATACTAACGCTTAAACTGACATATACTACACACTTTTATAGATTTTTTTAAAAGTGCTTTATGCAAGAAAAACACTCAATATATGAATGTGTATATTTGAAATGTGTCTCCTCTTAATAGAATTAAGAAAAAATAGAAATAAAATGTAAAGACCATGTTGAGGCAAGAAATATACTCCAACCATTATAATTTGATTTTCTTGTTTCTAATGGTAAATGTAGAGTAATAGAGAGGAGTGGGAAGTGCAAAAAGAAAAAAATAAATAAAAAATAAGAAACCAACAAGAAATAACTGCACTGTTGGTGGAAAGATATTAACAAATGATTATTAAAGTTGCAAATATTTGTTATGTAGAAAAAAAAACTATAAAATGACAGATTTGATAAATTATTCTTGTGATTATCAACATGTTGCTAAGCCATTTAATAAACAAATATTTCTTCTTAAACGTATTAAAGTCAAAATTATTATATAAAATTCATTTTTTCGTAAAAATATTGCTTAGCAACATGTTGCTAGTTATTTCAAAATGTTAAGCAACATGTTGCAGTTTACGTAGAACTTAAAAAACTCTAAATTTTTCTTCATGACTAATGTCTTTTGCTTAGAATTAGCCTTTTGAAGTAAATATTTTAGACAAACATTTCTTAGCAACATGTTGCTAGAAGCAATTTTTTATTTTTTTTATTTATAAATAATGTTTGATAATAATTTATATTCAAATTTGCATTAAAATTTATAAAAAAAATACAAAGGCAACATGTTGCTAACAAATATACAACAAAAGCAACTTGTTGCCAATTTCTTTAAAGTAGCTGAAACTATATTTTTTAACATAAAATTTGTCTCCAGGTTTAGTTTTTTGTTAATAAAATTTTCAGCAACATGTTGCTAGCAACAATGAACACGTAATAATTTAATTTAATATATCATTATCTTAGATTTTTAAGTTAATCATAAATGACATTAAAAATTCTTAAAAAATATGTTGCAAATAAAAAATTTTAAGGCAACATGCTGTATTCTTAAAGGTCATTAAAACTCAATATTTTATCATTTAATGACATCAGAATGAATCAGAATTTGCCTCAAAGTCTTATAAATTAAAAATAAATTTTCTAGCAACATGTTGCTAAAAACAATTTTCTTTTATTTTTTCAAAATCATTTATAGAAGACTGCTGCTTAGAATTGTACTCCAAAAAAAAAAAAAAAAAAAAAAAAAACAATATTTTTTAAAATTTATTTTCCTGCCACATGTTGCTAAAAGAAAAATATTTTTATTATTTTTTTAAAAATCATGTTGCTATTATCATTAACAAAGGCTGTTGCTTTGTATTTCACTCCAAAAAAACTGTATTTTTTATTTCTTTTCCAGCTACATGTTACTAGAAACAATTTAATTTCATATTTTGACGCAACATGTTGCTAGCTTCGTAAAGGTTACAAAAAAAAAATCATTTAATGACATCTGTTGCTTAGAATTTGCCTTTAAAATCTAATAAATTAAAAATAAATTTCCTAGCAACATGTGATAACAACACGAAATAATTTCTTTCTATTATTTATGAATTATTTTAAAATTTCATTTAATGAAGTCTGTTGCTTAGAATTTCACAAAATATAATATTTTTAAATTTATTTTTCTATCTACATGTTGCTGGAACAATTTCCTTTCATTTCTTAAAAAAAAAGTATATTATTTTCCATGAAAATTTGATACAAAAATTACTATAAAAAATTCTTTAGCAACATGTTGCTAGAAAAATTATTTGAAAAAAAAAACATGTTTCTTACTCAATCAATTTTATTTTTTTTAAATAATGAAGTCCGCTGGTCCAATTTTTTTTTAAATTCAGAAGCACTATTTTATAAAGATATTTCCCAGCAACATGTTTTGGGCAGAAATATTTGTAAAGAAACATGTCTGCTGCTTTAAATTTTAATCTTAAGACACACAATTTAATAAATATATTTCACAGCAACATGTTGCTGGCAATAAAATTCTCTTATATTCTAAAAAAATTGCTCAGCAGAAATTTTAATTTCGAATAAAATTTTATCAAAACAAATTCCTTAATATCGGGTTGATTTCAAAAATATAATATCAACATGTTGCTGACAAACTCATACATGTCTGCTGCTTTAAATTTTAATCTTAAGACACACAATTTAGTAAATATATTTCTCAGCAACATGTTGCTGGCAATTAAATTCTCGTATCTTTTAAAAATGTTATTGCTAGCAGCTTAAATTTTTATTTAAAATAAAATTTTATTAAAATAAATTCCTCAATATCGGTTAATTTTAAAAAATATAATATCAACATGTTGCTGGCAACATTACAATAATTTAAGAATTATTATTATTTTTTTTTAATTTTTTAATCTATTTTGTTTGGCATTTGCCTCTAGAACTCTATTTTGGTAACATGGTGGCAACATGTTGCTGGAATTATTTTTGTTAAATATTGTCGCTTATAGCTTCAATTTTGGGTACAAAAAGTATTTAACATTTTTTTTAGCAAAATGTTAGTTGAACAATTTTTAAGCAACATGTTGCTGACAACCTAAAATTTGCTTAAAAAGTATTTTTATAAACCTCTGGCAACATGTTGCTGCAATTATTTTTTAAAAATATTGTCGCTTACAGTTTTAGTTAAAAATAATATTAAAAAAAAACCTTAAAAAAATTTTAGTCAAATTTTCTAAGCAACATGTTGCTGACAGTCTAAAACATACTTAAAAAGTATTTTTATAAACTTGCAATGTATTTTTCTTAGCACTTACCTACAAAAGACAACATATTTCATATAAATATTTCTTAGCAACATGTTGCTTGAAAAAATTTTAAATTTTAGTTAAAAATATTTAAAAAAACAAAATGTTGATCATAAAAAGTTGCTATTGCTTCAATTTTAGTTTAAAAAATATTAAAAAAAAAATAGCAAAATGTTAGTGAAACAATCTTTAAGCAACATGTTGCTGACTACTTAAAGTTTAAAAGGTATTTTTATAAACTTTCAATGTATTTTGCTTAGTATATACCTTTATTTTTCTTATCATTTACCTCCAAAAGACAATATATTTCATAAAAATATTTCTCGGCAACATGTTGCTAAGAAAAAAAATGTTATATTATCTAAAAACAATGACAATAGCCTGTTGAAATTCAAATTTTATCTAATAAATATTTTTTAAATTAAATACAACATGTTGATAACCACAAATGTGTCAGCAACATACTGCATGCACCCTAACACTTACCAAGACATAATATTTCTATATGTCTAATATATTTTCTATTAAACTTTAACTTCTACGACAAAATATTATTATCAACAATATTTTGTTATTTCTTAAAGAAAATGTTGCAAGCTTTTTTTACTCACTTAAAAAAAAAAAAATAAATAATTACTTCAATATTTCGCTTGAATATATAATGCTTTAAAAAACCTGTTGCTTAGCAACATTTTCTGCTATGTTTTTGTCATTTCTATGCCTTCCTATTAATGGTAACAACAACTTTATAAAATGCTTCTCATATTTTTGTAACAAAATGTTGCTGATTTTTTTTTTTTAGTCTTTCAGTTGCCTTTACCATGTTCTATTTTACTTGTTGTCTAGAGTGTCATTTGAGTCCAGTTTTATCACGTTTTCAGATTATTGACACTTGAAAAAGTCTATGAATGTGTGTGTGTTTTTTGTTTCTTTATAAAGTGGGTGTGGTGTAGTCAACCAACCAACCATCCATCTATTTAGCAATGGCTTGTGTATTTTCCATATCAATGCAGTATTTTTTTCTTATTCATTCTGCTGTTGCTTCACAAAGATAAACTATAGTTTTTTTTTATATTTTTTTTTCGCCACCACATAAAGTTTAGTTTCATTTAAATTTATTATTTTAAATATTTACTTATCTTAAAGTTTACGTACGTTTATATTTACTTATGTTAGTGTAAATGTTTGTCTGGGTTATAAAAGTTTGTGTATTGTTGTTGCTGATTTTTTTTCTGTTTTTCTTTTTTTGGTATTCAAGTCAAGGTCTTCCTGTTTTTGCTTTTAGCATTTTGCAACAATTTTTAGCTGCTGCTGTTTTTTTGTTATCAGTGGCTAGTGAGAATATTTAATGTGTTTAATGTAAATGATATTTAATTATAAAAAAAAATTATTAAAATGTTAAAACAGAAATCATTTAAATTAAAAAATATGTTAAAAATAAACATTCTGATAAAAAATATGGTAAATTGTTTTAGCAACATGTTACGGATACATGTTGAACATCAAGTTTTTTTATAAACATTGTCACTTAAACCTTTCTAGGAGTAATATGGTTGCAAAATAGATAGTTTATGGACTTAAGATATCGGCGACATGTTGCTGAAGGAAATAAAAGCGGCCAAATGTTGCTTAAACAAAAAAAAAAAAAAATATATATATATATATTTAAATAAAAAAAAAAAAAATAAATAAATTCATGGACACATGTTTCAAATACACCTTAAACAAAAAATGTTCCTCAACATTGTGTGTGCATTTTAATTAAATAAAACAGAAGACAAACAACGTTACCAGACCAAAAATATTTCCTTGCTACTATAGTTTGTATATATTTTAATACCAAAGGCAAACAATTGCTATAGACTAATCTATATACTATAGCTTAGTCTATAATATAGATTATAGTTTAGTCTATGATATAGAATATAGTTTAGTCTATGATATAGATTATAGTTTAGTCTATGATATAGAATATAGTTTATTCTCAAATATAGACTATAGTCTATAATATAGGCTATAGTTTTGTTTATAGTATGGACTATAATTTAGTGTATGGTATATATAGTTTAGTCTATAGTATAACCTATAGTATAGACTATAATTTAGTCTATAGTATAGACTATAGTTTATACTATAGACTATAGTTTAGTATATAGTATATACTATAGTTTAGTCTATAGTATAGACTATAGTTTAGTCTATAGTATAGAATATAGTTTAGTCTATAGTATAGACTATAGTTTAGTCTATAGTATAGACTATAGTTTAGTCCATAATATAAACTATAGTTTAGCCTATAGTATAGACCAGTGATGCGCACACACACTACTATACATTTGCGCTTGTGTATATGAAGCAGCAAAAGACTCTGCTTTATTTGCATTGACATTAATGTGAGAGCAGCAGTCGAACGAAGTAGTTTATAGTGTACGTGTGAAGCAGCGTTGCGTAAGCAGCATTTTTAGTCTAGACTCGCGAGTCAGGAAATTTGAATATTGCGCATCTCTGGTATAGACTATAGTTTAGTCTATAGTATAGACTATACTTTAGTCTATAGTATAGACTATAGTTTAGTCTATAATATAGACTATAGTTTAGTCTATAATATAGACTATAGTTTAGTCTATTAGACTATGGTTTAGTCTATAGTATAGACTATAGTTTTGTCTATAGTATTAGACTATAGTTTAGTATATAGTTTAGTATATAGTTTAGTATATAGTTTAGTCTATAGTGCAGACTATAGTTTAGTCGGTAGCATATATGTATAGACTATAGTTTAGTCTATAGTGTAGACTATAATTTAGTCTATAGTGTAGACTATAATTTAGTCTATAGTATAGACTATAGTTTAGTGTAAAGTATAGACTATAGTTTAGCCTACAGTATAGACTATTGTTTCGTCTATAATATAGGCTATAGTTTAGTCTATAATATAGACTATAGTTTAGTATAGTTTATTCTATAGTTTAAATTATAGTTTCGTTTATAGTCTAATTTATAGTCAAGTAGATAGCATAGTCAAATTTATATCCTATTTAGACCATAATCTAGTCTGTATATTTTCGTTTTAAAATTTTTACCATTTTTATTCTGGAAAGTATATTATCTGTTTATGTAAAGCAGTTTGAAATCCAAGTAAATCCATTAGATCATTTTCCTTTTTATTCAAATAGTTTACCAACTCATTTTAAATATATTGGAATTGCTCTCGTATACAAGGTGTGTCTTGCTAAGTAGTTATTTCTTTGGTTTCTTGCCACTATATTTGCATTTAAATTGCAGGTTTTTAAAAGAAAAAAATCAAAGAAATTCTTATAAAACTATTTGGTATGACTTTTGACAAACTATGTGGTCGTCTGTATGTACGTCCGTCTGTCTGTCTTTAAGTTTTAACTCAAAATGCTCGTTCTAAACTTATAGTTCAATTAAACATAATACTTGATTTGATTGTGATTTTTTATTCTTTTATGTTAAATAAAACATATTTAATTTTATTATTTTTATTTATTTCTTAAGTTTTGATTTTCAATTAGTTTTTACCATGCAATACTAACCATGTCCGTCCATTTAGGTGAGTAAGTATAGAGTTGTAGTGGTAGTAAATATTAAACTTACATTTCCTGTTGGTTGTGTATTTATAAAAAATGTTGTACGTTTGTAAGACAAGTTGTTGAAGTATTGCAAGAAAAATTTTATTTTTTTTTTCTAACATACTTTGCATATTGACATAATAAAATGAACTTTGTATTGAAATGCATATTTGTTAGAAAAAAAAATAAGAATTTATATTTATTTGCTTATAAAAAATACAAGACACGATTATAGCACGAAATTCACATTAGAAAATCATTTGTCATACTCAAAACTATTTATGCAAAATAGAAAAAAAAAAAAAAAAAACACTTAACTTTAGCTTAGAAGTTGTTGTATAGTAAGACAAATTCATGTTAAAATTTCAAAGCACAAAAAATGTTGTTTGTTCAAACCCTAAAGTGCTAAAAGATTGGAAATAAAAATTATAACATACTAACATGACAGGTTGGTTGAATTCAATGGAAATATTTGAAATGATCTAAAGGAAAATAAATCATTAATAAATTATTTTAAAGACAAGTTTAGTTGGGTCAGCAGCTGAGAAACAAAAAGATCAAATATAGACAAGTTTATAAACTTGTATACAGTATAGTCTATAAGCTATTCTATAAATCAGTCATTAGACTATAATGAGTTCTAAATTAGTCTATAGAATAGTTTATAAAATGGACTATAGTCTAGTCTTAATCTATATATAGCATAAAATATAAATAAAAGTCTAGGATATAAACTAATATATAGATTTTTCTTTAGACGAGTCTGCCGGCTAGTATATAAACAAGTTTATAGTCTAGTCTGTAATCCAGGCTATAAACTAGTCGGTAGTCTGCTATATAAACTGGTCCATAGTCTTGCCTATAAATAGTCTATAAAAAGTCTATAGTCTAGTTGATATACTAGTTTATATTATGGTATATGAACTAGTCTTTAGTTTGGTCTATGACCTAATCTATAGTTTTGTCTATAAACTAGTCTATATTCTAGTATATAATTAGCCTGTTGCTTTAACTATAAACAATTCTTAATAATTTCAAAACGTTTTCATTGAACTTTCAACCTTTTTAAACTCTTTTAAACTCATTCTGTTCCCTCTATTTAAAGTTCATTTCATATCTCTGATATTTCTTTGTTTTCGTTTTATATAAATTCTTCTCAATACATTATGTTGTTTTCTTTCTTTATGATTTGCTTTCTGTTTCTATAAATGTCAATGTCATCTTTTAAAACAGCAAAACGAGCAGTAAAAATAACAATAAGAACAATTCCAACAACAATGTATCAATACCCTTAAAGTTATTGACATTTCAATACTCGTGTAAATACATTGAAAAAGGGGGATTGTTTTACAATTTACTCTTCTTCATTTTCTACTTTAACGAATTTGCAAAAATCTTGTAAAAATACAATAACAAAAGAATGAGAAGTAAGTACTAGAAGCTTCAAAATAATCAATAATAAATTGTAAATGGTCACTACCAATATCTACATTGTAAATGATTTTCAAGAAAAAGTAATCTAGCATTAACACTCCTGCTTCCCTCTTTCAGATGAAAATAAAATTGTACTTGACTACAAGTGTATAAAAGTTCAAAATATTCTATACAAAATTATAAAAACCCTTGACGTCATTTGAAAGGAAGTTTTACTTAAATAAGCACAGATGTTAATAAAACCCTCTCAATTGTGGTATTTTGTTTCAGTCGATTAAATGAAAAGCGGTTGAACGCATTTAATCGATATTTATTTGATTGTTTTTACTAATTGAAGGTTAAACCCCTTTCTTCGTATTCATAATTGCATTAAATAGCTTTAAAAGGGTGTGTGTTTAAAGTTCATAATAGATATCATATTTTTCTAATAACTTTCTACTAATATTTATACACTTTTGTCTGCAATTTAAAAATTAATCAATCATATTTACTTTTCATTATAGTTTTATTTTATATTTAAACGCAAATATTTCGACTTGGCGGTTTATTTATACAATTAATTCAAATATTGATAAAAATAAACTAACAACAAGGTCATTTTAAAAATAGAGACACAAAGAGAAATTTTAACAAAGAAAACTACTTTAAGAAAGATTGGTTTTGAAAAGAAATAATTAAAAAACAATAAATTATGAATTGGACTATAAATAGACTATGGTATACACTATAGACATTTTAATACACTGAATACTGGGCTATCGACTATATTTTATGCTACAAACTAGACTATTCTATAGATTAAACTAAATACTATACTAAAGATTAAACTAAAAACTATACTATAGACTATATATTATATACTAAACTATACCCTATATTACAGACAAAAACATAATCTATGCTACAGACTATAGTCTTTATTATAGACTAAACTATAGTCTATATTATAGACTAAACTATAGTCTGTAATATAGACTAAATTATAGCCTATACTATAAACTAAACTATAGTCTATATTGTAAAGTAAACAAAATTCTATATTATAGACTAAACTATAGTCTATATTATAGACTAAACTATAGTCTATGTTATACTACAGACCAAACTATAGTCTATACTATAGACTAAACTATAGTCTATATTATAGACTAAACTATAGTCTATACTATAGACTAAACTATAGTCTATACTATAGACTAAACTATAGTCTATACTATAGACTAAACTATAGTCTATACTATAGACTAAACTATAGTCTATACTATAGACTAAACTATAGTCTATACTATAGACTAAACTATAGTCTATACTATAGACTAAACTATAGTCTATACTATAGACTAAACTATAGTCTATACTATAGACTAAACTATAGTCTATACTATAGACTAAACTATAGTCTATACTATAGACTAAACTATAGTCTATACTATAGACTAAACTATAGTCTATACTATAGACTAAACTATAGTCTATACTATAGACTAAACTATAGTCTATACTATAGACTAAACTATAGTCTATACTATAGACTAAACTATAGTCTATACTATAGACTAAACTATAGTCTATACTATAGACTAAACTATAGTCTATACTATAGACTAAACTATAGTCTATACTATAGACTAAACTATAGTCTATACTATAGACTAAACTATAGTCTATACTATAGACTAAACTATAGTCTATACTATAGACTAAACTATAGTCTATACAATAGACTAAACTATAGTCTATACTATAGACTAAACTATAGTCTATACTATAGACTAAACTATAGTCTATACTATAGACTAAGCTATAGTCTATACTATAGACTAAGCTATAGTCTATACTATAGACTAAACTATAGACTAAACTATAGTCTATACTATGGACTAAACTATAGTCTATTCTATAGACTAAATTATAGCCTATATTATAGACTAAACTATAGTCTGTATTGCAGACTAAACTAAATTATATATTGTAGACTAAACTATAGTATGTGCTATGGACTAAACTATTGTACATGCTACAAACCAAAGTATAGTCTATGCTAAAGACCAAACTATAGTCCATGCTACAGACTAGACTATAGTATGTGCTATGAACTAAACTAAGTATAGTCTATATTATAGACTAAGCTATAGTCTATATTATGAACTAAACTATAGTCGATATTATGGACTAAGCTATAGTCTGTATTATAGACTAAGCTATATTTTGAGCTATAGACTAAACTATACCCTATATTATAGACTAAACTATATTATAGACTAAACTATAGTTTATATTTTAAACTATAGTTTATATTATAGACTAAACTTTATTCAATACTGTAGATTATCTATAATCTGTATTGTATACTAAACTATAGAATTAAATTTTTTAATAATTTTTTTCAAATGTTTTAATTAAATTTAATATTTTTATTACTGTTTTTTTCATTTACTACCAAAGCTATGATTGAATTTCTTTCTATGTTCATTTTTCAAACTCTCCAATCTGCTATTATCTTTTATTCTTCTATTCTTGGGGATTAACTTCTATTACTTTTCAAATGTTAACATTGTCAATTATATACACACAACAACAGCAATAGTATCGACAAAAAAGCCTGAGGGAATTTATACCATTTACTACTTTACCTGCTTCTTTTCACTACTGCGCTGAGTGCTATAAAGTAATGCAAAAGAAGTGGAAAAGGAATATTGTTGTTGTATATTCTTAAACTAGTTTCACCACTTGTTTTTTGATGTTTTTTTCTTCGTTTTGTTTTCATTTATTTTTTTTTAATACAAATATGATTTCCAATACCTATAAGAAACTGAAAGAAAAAAATTTTACTTGTTTTAACACCTTTTTATGTAAAAAATTTAATAATGACGCATTTTATTTAAGAGTAATCAGCTAAGTAAGAGATTGTTGCAGATATATTTTATAAGTAGAGATTTATTTATGAGTAATTTGAGGGGTAATTGAAGACGATACTCTTTATTTCTTCTGATTTCTTATTGAACTCTTTTAAAAACATTTTTTTGGCAGAGATGGAAAAAAAAGATTCTTATAACAATAATATTTTTATTAAGAATTTATTATGTGGAAAATTTTTGGGATTATTGCTCATTTATAAAACATAACGATTTTTTTAAACTAAAAAGATTTTTCACTCTATGTTGCTATATTCGTTACATAAATTCTTTTTAAATAAATCTGGCAAGATGTACTTTTTTTAATTTTTAAACTTAACAAAACTAGATTTGAAATTCGAAGTAAGAAAAATATTTTTTTTTTTTTACATATTCATTAATTTTTAGTAAATTTCTTTTGCATTCCAATAAATTCGGCCCATTTTTGGTAATTTTTGAAACTTAACGAAAGTTTATTTTTATGGCTAATAGCATTTTACCTACGATCTTACTGTAGTATTTTAATAGAGCAGCTGTATTGCTCAAATCTAGAATAAAATTATGGTTTTAGGTTTTTATTTTAAACTTAACGAAACTTTATTTTTTTTTTAACAATTATTTTAATTTTACTTTCGCATCAAATGTATGTAATTAATAAATAATATTTATGAAAAAATTTATGAATTTTGCTAGTTATATTATAATATAACACAACGAAACTTTACTTTTTAAACTAAATTATTTTTGTCTTAAATTTTACTATATTTGTTTAATATATTTTTGTTTATACATAAAGTTGGTAGTTTTTTATAATTTCTTTTTAATCAAAAGTAATTAACAATTTTTTCTCCCGTATTTATTAAATATAAATAAAATTTATTTGCACTTCAATAAAATTTTCCTTTTTTTGGCGTTTTTCAAAAGAAATTACATGGATTTTAGTTATTTATAAAACTTAACGAAACGTTATTTTTTAACAAAAAGTTTCTTTTTAAAAATTTTACTATATTCGTTTAATAGATTTGCTTTTATGCATAGAGTTATAAAATTTCGATTTTTTTTTTCGAAATTTTAAAACTTAACGAAAGTTTATTTTAAAAACCAAAAAGAATAAAAAAAATGTTCTTCTATATTTGTAAATTTTAAATTAAGCTCATTTATAATAAAATTAAATTTCCCATTTTTTTTTCACTTTTAAAAACTTAACGAAAGTTTATTTTTGAAGCTAAAAGTATTTAAAATTAACTCTTGTCGTTTATTGTTAATAGAGCAGCTTTGTTGCTTAAATGTGTATTCAAATCTTTGTTTTTGTTTATTTTTGAAACTTAACGAAACTTTATTTTATAAAATAAATAATTTTTTTCTCAAAATTTTACTTTTTTCTTTTAATAGAGTTGCTTTTATAAAAAACAAATTGGACAAATTTTATTTTCTTAATTTTAAAACTGAACGAGTCTTTTTTTTATAAACTAAATATTTTTTTTTCTAAAAATTTTACTATATTCGTTTAACAGAAATTTGCTTTTATACATAAAGTTCATTTTTGTCTTAAATTTAAAACTTAACGAAACTTTATTTTATAAACTAAATGTTTTTTTGTAAAAATTTTACTATATTCATTTAACGGAGTTGCACAATTTTTTTTTTTTTTTTTTTTTTTTAATTTTAAAACAACGAAACAATAATTTAAAAATCGAAAGTTAGAAATAAAATTTTCTTGCACATTTATAAAATACAAGTGGTCAATTTGAATTCGAATAAAATTTTTTTAATTTTTAAATTTTTTACAACTTAACGAAACTTTATTTTTTAATCTTAAAGCAGTTTTATAAACATTTTACTATATCCATTTTATATAGGAGCTTTACTACAAAAATCTTTAAGTTTTTATTTTGTTTGGTTAATTTTAAAACTTATCGAAAGTTTATTTATCACGCTTTTTTGGACTTTATTTTTTGCCAATTTTATAATTTTAATCAAAATTAATGCTGTTTTTAAAAAGATTTTACGATTTCCCTGTATTTCAATCGAAAATTTACTTAAGTTTATTATTAGAGCTGCTGTTTTAGACAATTTCGAGGAAATTTGAGTTTTTTTTTTTTTTTTTAAACTTAACGTAACTTTTTTTTTTTGTCAACCAGGGAAGTTGAAAATTTATTTTGACCATATTTATATTATTTAAAATTTTATTAATTAATAAAAAAGTTAATTTTCAAACTTTAATTTTATTCTTTACCAAAGGCCTCATTTTATAAAACGAAACATTTTCAAACGACAGAAATTTGTATTGAAAAAATCCAAAATTCAAAAAATTTAATTTTTCGTGTTAGATTACTAATTAATTAAAAGTTTCCATCCCTGCTTTTTAACCAAAATAAGCGTTGTTTAATACTCTTAAAACAGTTCTCGTGTCTTTTTTTCTCTTGCACTCTTTCAAAAACAATGCGCATTTTTTGTTGAGGTGTTTTTTCCCCATCATATTTATTTTACTATGTACTAAATTGTTGTTGTTTTTGCTTTCTTACTTTTCGTTTTTATTTTTGTTGTCTTTTTTTCGCATAAATTTGTGTTTTGTTTAAAAAGCTTCGTCATAATATTTCTTAAAGAAGAAGCATCACAAAAAAATAAAGTTCTTTCGTTTTGTTTTTTTTTTGTTTTTTTATTTAACTAAAATTCTTCCCTTATTGTTGTTTTGTTGTATACCTCCCTCTCATTTTTCTTTCTCACTCCCTCTAATATTAAACGTTAGTTTATTTGTTGTTCTTATTGTACATAAATTCTAAAGAGCCGAGTAGACATCGTGTTTTTTATAATTTTATTTTTTTGTTGTTTTCTATATGTTCGTGTGTTTCTATATTTGTATATGTTTGGGTTTGTGTGGATGTTTTTGTTTCCTTAGCAAGGTCGTTTGCGTACACAAATTCAACAACATTTACTTGAAGGTCGTCCTTTTTTGTGTCTGTGCTGATGATGATATTATTATTATTGTTGTTGTTGCTTTTGTTGTATGCCTTTGCTCGGTTATGACTCGATTTTTTATTAAGTAGAGAAAAAAGAGAGGTTGTTATTAAACAAAAAAAACATCATGATGACGATGTTTTTTTTTTTTTTTAATATAAAAGATGATTATGATGACGACGATGATTTTGTTGTTGGTGGTGGTGTTGGTGGGCATTTTTTTGTTTTTCTTGACGTTGTTTAGTCTGTTATAAATTTTATTTTTATTATATATTTTTTTTGATTTATTGTATTAAAATATTTTAGCAGTCGTCTTCATGTTGTTGTTGTTTTTGTTCTTGCTATTAATATTAAAGCAAGCAATTACAAAAATATTATTAAGACTCATCAAAATTTTATTGCTTTTGTTGTTCTAGCTATCAATTGAATACTTATTGTTGTTTTTATTTTTCGTTTAAAAACTATTGTTTTGCTGCTTTTCTTTCTTTCTCTTAAATAATTGTTTTTGTTGTTCACACGTGAACTTTTTGTTGTTTCAGAGGTTTTATTTCATTTTACACCCTTTTATACTCAAGTAGAGCAGCTGTTTTCTGATCATTTAATCTATTACGTTTCTTTCTTATTGTCAATTTGTTTTTGTTTAGGGGTCGCGTCTTCATTTAATCTATTTCAAGTGTCTTTTTTATTGTTTTTGTGGCATTGGGGGTATTGTGCGTGAAATAAGAGTTTACAAAAGTGTGTAGGCGAGTATGTATTTCTTTTTATTTTTTATTATATGATGTAGTTTTTATTAGTGACGTAGCTTAATGACGTAAATTTTTAAAATTAAGTAATCTTATAAAAAGTCTTTGACCTCTAAATTATTTGAGGGAATGTCACAAAATTTGGCATTTCAATAAAACAAGAGTTAAGTTTTAAAATTTTTTAAACTGAGTTTTTAAATAAATTGTAAATAATGTTTTTTTTTTATTGAAAACGAATAAAAAAATAAAAATAGAAAAAATATGAATAAAAAACTAATTTTAAGTGCATAAAACTGTGGTGATAAAAATTCATTAATTTAAAAAAAAAAAAAAAAAACTTTTTTATAAAATAAAAATTTTAAAATTAATTCAAAAATAAAAAAATAATACTCGTAATAAATGAATTATAATTAAGTTTTTAATTTTTAATTAAAAAAGTAAAACTGGAAATAAGAAGTTATTTGCATTAATAAATTTTTGTGAAAAATATGCAAAAACATTCAAATTCATTTAAAATGTTTGACAAAAAAAAAAAAAAAAAAAATATATATATATATATTTATAAAAAAATTTTTTATATAAAAAATAAATAAATTAAGTAATTTTATTTTTAGTAAAATAAATTAAAATAAATTGAATGAGTTAATTAAAAAAAAAGACTTTTAAAACATTAAATTTAAAAAATATTTTTTTAAAAAATTTAATTTAAAAGCTAAAAAATAGAAAATAAAACATAAATATTAAATGCAAAAACTAAAAATAATTGAAGTGTATTAAAATTGTTATAAAAATCAATTTATTAAAAAAAAAATACATATAAAAATGTTGTGTGTAAATTTCAAATTCATTTCATAACAATCTGTTCCAAAACGAAACACGTAGCTTATGGGAGCTTCTAAAAACGAGCTTTGGCCGATATCTCGGATACTAATAAACCGATTTTTTTTCATTTATTCAGCCAAAAATTTTGAAAAAAGATACCAAATTTTTCGTGCAAGAACGAAAACGCTAACTTTTATAAAAGCTTAGAAAAGCCGACAACAGTATAGATTTTTGAAAGTATTTTCGTTTTTTGGCGATATCTCGATTATTTGTGAACCTATTTTGATAATTTTTATTGGCATTCTTCTAAAAAATATTCCCTACAATTTGATATATAAAACATATATTTCCGATAACTGGGGCTTTCTAAAAACTGATTTCAACAGACAAACGGATAGATGGACATCTTTATATCGACTTCCCTATCAATAAGGATCCAGAATATATGTATATTCTTTTTGGGGTCTTAGATGAATATTGAAGAAATTACAAACAGAATGACAAACTTATATATACCCGTTACACCTGTGGTGAAGGGTATAAAAAAAATATTATAATTTTTTTTTTAGTGTTTTAAAAATAAAAATTAATATTTAAAACATTTTTAGTTGAAAATTTAAAATTCAATACCTATTAATCAAATACAAGACCGACCATATGATACCCTACACCATTCTATATGAGAATAAAAGTTCGGAAAGGGGTCTTATATTAGACCTTTGGCCAATTGTAGACCCACACTCTTACTAAATGTAAAATAAAATATACAAATACAGAATAATGCGTTGATACTAACATCTATATGATTTTATACATTTTAAGGCGATTCCCGGAAGTGGGTTTATATGGGAGTTATGGTAAATTATGGACCGATTCTCATAAAATTTGGCAATGTTGTTTCTACTTATATAAAACTTATTTGTATCGAATATTAACTTTATAATAACATTCGTATGGGTTTTATGCACGTTAATATCATTTCCGGAAGAAGGGTTTATATGGGAGCTATGGTCAGTCTTCATGAAATTTGCATATTGCCATATGTAAGGCATTTATGACCAATAAACCCCTATTCCGGGAGGACATAATAATTCCCAGAAAAAATTTTATTATTTCTTCAAATATTCTAGGCTGAAATGTTACCTAGCCAGTACCCATTATATGGAAAGGTTCTAGAACTAATTCTTTATTCAATGATTTTTGTTCGAAATTTTCAATATAAAAAATATATATGGATACACTATGGGTCTTATTGTGTAATCAATATACCAGTTTATAACTATATATAAATTATCAAATACAAATATATTACTTTAAAATAGTTTTTCTCTCCTTTAGACAATTTTCATTATTAAGTTCACGAGGCTTTAGAAAGAAGATAATTAAACCATTATAAATTACGAAAATACTAGCCAGTATTTCTTTTTTTTTTATCATCTGTACTCTGGTTTACTTAGGATTTATATTAGGAATTTACAAAGGACACATTACAGTTAAATAGTCGTAGTTTAACAAACATAAAATTTAAATTTTTAAATTTTTTAAAGATTTTCGCATAAACCTTGATTGATGATGTTTTAACACTACAAACACCCGCATTT